>JAAKBH010000411.1:102500-344863 GCA_019776075.1 Amaranthus palmeri
TGAATTATGCATATGACATGAAAGTGGGGCCTAATTTAAATTTAGGCTTTAAGTATTCAAGTTGTTTTCTAGATGCATGAGTTAATCTTTTACAACCATGATGAGTTTGAAATACTTATGTATTTCTTATTATTTTGAATATTATACTTAAGTTGTGAGCATAGTGCAAAAACGCAGCTGCAGTCGCGGCCACGGTCGCGATCGCAGATCGCGGGAACGGATAAAATTCGTTTATCGCGGAACGGATCGCAGTATAGTTTTATAGGAGATGATTGTTGATATTTAATAAAAGTATATATCATTTTAAATAAAAGTATTAAGATATTGATTATACTAATTAATGCAATTGAACCTTATATTTTAGCATTAAAAAATATTGTAATTAATAAAATTTCAATAATATAGACATACCTTATTATCCCTATATAAATTAACAAATTACTATTACTAAGAATTTATAATTTATTAAGTTATTAAAAATATAATCGTAAATAATATAATTAATATTTAATTATCTACTAATAAAATAATAAAATAATAAAATCACAAATATAATCTTTATTTCTTTTTACAATGAATTTTCTATCATGGAATATTATGGAATTGGGAAAAGGTGAAAAGGTTTCTTCCATTAGAAATCTTGTGCAGAAAAACAAAATTTCTTTCATGGGTTTATTAGAGACTAAGCATAGAAAATCTTTGAAAAATAGATTAAGAAGAATGTGGGATAATGACGATGTTGAGATGTGCGAAGTTTTTGCTAGTGAAATGTACAATGGAGGGATTTTAACCGCATGGGATCCAGGAACTTTTGTAGTCTACCAGAAACACATGGGGGAAAGATGGATATTGCTTGAGGGGCATGTTATAAAACTTAACTTTGATTGCTGCGTTGGTGTTTTTTATGGCCCTATTGATAGAGTAGAAAAGAGCTTTGTTTTTGGGGAGCTCAAAAATACTTTCGACTCAATTAATAAACCAATTCTTCTTCTTAGGGATTTTAATGTGATTCTTCATCCTGAGGAACGCGTGGGAAGTTTTAGGTGTGAGCAAAGTATGAGAGACTTTTCTGAGTGGATTCAAGAGATGGGGTTGATTGATATTCCCCTTCATGGCATTAGGTTCACTTGGCGAAGAAATGGGTCGAAAAGTAAGTTTGATAAAGGCCTATGCTGTAATGAATGGCTGCGGAAATTCCCTAACATGATCCTCTTGGGTAATGAAAAAATTTGCTCTGATCATAACCCCTTGTGCTCATGTCTGACTCGTTATGTAATTGGGGGCCCAAGCCTTTCCGTTGCTACGATGCGTGGTTCCTAAACCTAGAATTTAAGGAGGTGGTTAAACAAGAATGGCTAAATTTGTGAAACCTTCCTGTGAATGACAAAATGAAAGCTTTAAAAAGACCGCTTCGTGATTAGAGTAAGAACAACTTTATGCATATGGATAATAATATCAGTGAATTAGAATCTGTGGTTCATGATCTTGAATGCTTGAGTGACTCGAGACCTCTAAACAGCGTAGGAGGCTAGATTAAAGGTTGCTCAAAGCCTTCTCCAATCTTGGATGATTAGGAAAGAAAGAGTTTGGAGACAAAAGGCTTGCTCGTTTGGCCTTAGCTTGAAGGACCACAATTCGAAATTCTTCCATGTGGCGACAATATATAGAATGAGCGGATGAGATCGTCCATATCAAGATTGATGGTAGAGTTGTGCATGGCATCTCTAACATCAAAACTAAAGTTCGAGATTAATTTTTCTTGAAGATTTCAACAGGAGCGACTCCCGGAGTTTGATTTTGACATGGGTTATCATCCGAAGATATCTTTTGAGCAAAACTATTTCTTGGAAACAATACCGTCGAGAGAGGAAATTAAGGTTGCGGTTTGTGCTTGTGGCACTGATAAAGCCCTAGGTTTCGATGGGTATAATTTCAAATTTATTCATGAGATGAGGGGTGTATTGGAAGAAGAAATTTATGGGTTTGTGCTTGAGTTCTTTAGACATGGCCCCTCGGCTAGGAACATTAACATCACCTGGGTATGCTTGATCCCTAAAGTGGCTGCTCCTGGCTCTATTGATGATTTCAGGCCGATTAGTATGGTTGGTGCTCTTTATAAAATCATTTCTAAGTTGCTTTCCTCGAGACTAAAAGAGGTAATAGCCCCACTAATTGATGAATCCCAAAGCGCTTTTGTTAGGGATCGACAGATTTTGGATGGTGTCTTGATAGCGAATGAGTCCTTAAAATGGTCGAAGAAGAAGAAAATATCGGGTGCACTTCTAAAACTCGACTTCCAAAAGGCCTATGATTTTGTGAATTGAGATTTCCTGAAACTAGTAATGGTAAAAATGGGTTTTGGTTGTAGATGGATTAACTAGATTCTTAACTGTCTGTGCTCGGATTCAATGTCTATTCTCATCAATGACTCCCCGCTTAAGCCTTTGAAGTTGGAGAAAGGTTAACGACAAGGGCATCCTTTATCCCCGTATCTTTTTATTCTGGTTACTGAAGCTTTGGTCTGCCTCCTAAATAAGGCAAATAACTTGCATCTGATTGAGCCTCTCCACATTGGGAAGAATAACGTACGCTTAAACCTTCTTCAATATGCAGATGACACCTTAATTTTTTTTCCTAATAAACCCACTTGCATAATAAATTACTTTAGAGTTCTGGACATTTTTGCTGTAATGAGTCTTAGTCTAAACTATAGAAAATCTAGTTTTATTACTTGGAACTCGAGGGATCATGGTTGGGCCAATGATTTGGCTGTCAAAGTTGGGTGCCTGCATACAAAATGCCCTTTTACCTACCTTGGTTTTCCCCTAGGTAAAAATATGAACAGGTGCTCTGCTTGGAAGCCGATTTTGGTGAAAATCCAGAATAAATTGTCTTCTTGGAAAGCTAGATTGTTATCGAGAGCAGGCAGACTTACTCTCATTAAAAGTGTGCTCAATAGCTTACCTATTTATTACATGAGTTTGTTTAAAATTCCGAAGATTGTTGCACAAAAGATTGTGAAACTTCAAAGGCGTTTCTTCTGGGGTGAATCTTCTGATGGTAAGTTGGGTGTTCCCATAGTTAATTGGCCATCCATTGAGCTGCCCAAAGATCTTGCTAGTCTAGGAGTTGGTAATATCTTGATGAAGAATCTGATTCTACTGTTTAAATGGTGGTGGTGGTTTTCTGATTCTGATCTTCCCTTATGGAATAGAATCCTATAATCTGTATATATAGGACTAGGGGGATGAAAGCCTACTCGTATACTTTTTAGTAGAGTCCAAGATGGTATGTGGTATCAACTGCTGAGTAATGACGGATTGACTGCAAAAATCAGAACAATTGTAGAAGATGGCATGATCCTTAAAATTGGAAATGGGCAATCCATTATGTTTTGGCAAGACAGATGGTGTGAATCCGGTCCATTGTATAGGCCCTTCCCTAGATTGTTCACCCTCTCTCTACAGAGTAATTGCTTTATAAATCAAATGGGTGAGTGGATTGATGAATAGTGGACTTGGAACCTTAGATGGCGCAGGGCGCTTTATGAGTGGGAAATAGTGGAGGCAGAGAGGCTGAAGAACTGTATTGATCGAATCTCTCATAGTAGAATTGGTGTATTTCTTGGAAAATCACGGGTGTGAGCTCCTTCCCTGCTAAGTGCATTACTAAAAAGGTCTATGAGTCGTCCATGCCTATCCTTCCTAGACCTATTATTCAATTTGTATGGCGTAGCTGTACTCCCCTAGAGTTCGGTTAACTCTTTGGTTGGCCTGTTTGAAGATATTGAAAACTGGTGATATGGTGGTTGATAAAGGGATTGTGACTACTCAGAATGCTTTATGTCCTTTTTGTTGTTTAGTTAGTTGTTGAATCGAACTCTCATCTTTTGTTTTCTCGTACTTTCTCATGGGGTGTTTGGATGGAAATTTTGAGATGGTGGGAAGTTCAAGGTGCATTACAAAACTGCTGTGATGAGTTCATTATTGAGTCAAATGGTTTTATTAAGAACATGAAAAGCAAGAATTTATGGAATATGATAATGGGGTGTGTGTTGTAGTCCATTTGGTATGAGAGAAACAAAATTAAGTTTGAGTCATTCACTTCTGACTTCTTTAATTTTGTCTACAGGCTTAAAATCAGAATTAGAGTATAGGCGAATAAACTACTGAGTTTTGAAGATGTGGTGCCTCTGACTTTCGTCCACAACTTGGATGTCGTTCTTAGATAGTCTAATCTTCCAAGTTGTATTTGTATGAGTGTATCTATTGTAGCCTACTGGGCGCCCTTGTTATATTTGCTTTAGGTTGTTGTTTTGGTGTGTAAGGTGTGGTGTTTTAGGCTATAGTTTTTGTGGTGTGTAAGGTGATATACCTTCTTGTTTGGTGTTGCATAGCCTACTCCTATGCTATTTCGAGTGGTTTGTCTCTTGGCCCCCGCGTCCAATGGCTTTTTCCCCTCCCAGGGTTTTTTATGCAGACGGTTGTGGGGCTCCCAAGTTACAGTGTGGTTCCTTTGTTTTCTTTTATTAATATATTCCTAATTTCCAAAAAAATATTTAGGGAAAATCCACGTGGTAACCCTGAGGTTTTGGGTTTTCCACGCGGTAACCAAAACTTTTAAAAAATCCACGTGGTAACCGTGAGGTTTACCAAATTGTTCCATCATGACCTTTTTGCACATAAAACGTAAACAAAACGTTAGCAAACGTTAATTTCGAAACTTTAAGGTTGTTGTACGTCTATTTATGCGACTCACCATTTCGAATATCATAAGCTCCAACCTTTTTCCCCTAAAACATAAACCCTAACTCTACCATCTTTGGGATTGGGGGAAAATATATGATTTGGATGAAAAATGATAGAGTTGGGGTTTATTTTATGGGGTAAAAGGTTGAAACTGATTGCATTTGAAATGACAAGTCGAATAAATAGGCGTACAACAGTCCTAAAGTTTCGAAATTAACGTTTGCTAACGTTTTTATGTGCAAAAAAGTCACGGTAGAATAATTACGTAAACCTCAGGGTTACCGTGTGGATTTTTTAAAAGTTTTGGTTACCACGTGAAAAACTCAAAACCTCAGGGTTACCACGTGGAATTTCCCAAATTTATAAGAAAAACTAAGAATTATAGAAACACTCCATAGTTTCAAAAACATTTTAAAGAATAATTTAGTAAAGTTTTGCTTGACAATTGTAAGCCAAAAGTAAAAGTAAAAGAAAATAGTAGATAACAGCTAATGGTCCTAATAGATGACAGCTAGCACCCAAATTTGTCTTTACACCAAAAAAATAATATTTTATTCACTTTTTAAGTTGCGTATTCTATCTAATTTCAAACCAGGAGACTTCATGGTTAGAGGTATTCATTCGAGTCATCAGGTTGATTTCGGATCAGGTGTTTCAGGTCGGTTCAAAATCGGGTTTTGTGTTCACATTGGTTTTTACACAACTGTAAATCCATTTTTAACTCGGGTCAAATCGGGTTCGGTCATAAAGTTGGGTGTCTATCGGGTCATCAGGTCTGTTTTGAACACCTCTATTCATGGTCCTCAACCTCGAGCATTCATCTACTTCAAGGTCATCTGTACCTTCTTCAATGGTGGGTTACTTCAATCTCGCCCATATAGATGAAATTTGCCCGTATTAAGCGAAATACACCGTTTTAAAACGGTAAAATCGGCCGATTTGCGTCTTGATGCGCCGTTTTCTTACACAACGTTATGTATCGCGAGATCTCGGAACGGTGAACTGAAACTCCGTCTTAACTCGCTTGTTTCGAGTTGACTTGACCGAGTTTTAATACCATGGTTGTGAGCATCAAACTATTGTTACTTGAGATAATTGTATAAATTTGTTTGATGATGTTTCTTTTGTTATAAGTATGATATTGTGATAAAAATTCCTAGATGGGGGAAGAAGGAAGTAAGAAGACCATTCATTACCTTATTAAAAGTATATCAAGATGATACGATTCTCTTCATGGGAGAAAAGAATACCATGATTTCCGTATTGGGGAAAAGTCACCATACGTGTCTTTTTCAAAAGGATTATCAAGATAAGTGGTTCTTGATGTGTCGAGGGGGATAGTGTTCAAGCCCAAATATGGATGAGCATGCATTTCAACTATCCCTATGGCATTTGTTGGCATTGCTTTATATTTGAGGGACAAGTCATTAGGCTCTTAATGGATCTTGGAGTACTTTGTGGTGAGTTACTTGAGACGATCCACCTATGTGAGTGTGGGGGTTGACCACCTCCTATGAAGAATTTCGGGCTAATATTCCACTAGAGAGCTCATGAAAATCAAGATAGGTGCATAAGCCATAAAAATGCACCATATAACTTAAGCGGAGTGTATATGCACCTCTCTAGTCAAGGCATATGGTTGGAAGGTCTCAATTCAAATCTTATAAGTTCAAAACTTAGTTCACTTGTTTAATAAAAAGTTCTTGGAATTCAAGACTTAGTTCACTCATAAGGACATATGAATTGTTGCCTCCTTTCACTAAACAAGTTGAAGACTTAATCCACGTAGTTGTTATGTACCAAAGCCTTCATTCTTGCACAAATTTTCTTTTAAATGGCTTTTATGGGGGATTGTTGGATAAATGGTCATTTAAAGCTTTCTCCAACAGCTATATTTTCATTCATGAAGTGTTTTAATTTCATTAAGTGTTTTAATTCTATTAAAATACATTTATTCTCTTTGACTAAGTTTAGGATGGTTGAATTAGAGTTGTTGGAATGTGCCTATATTTGGTGTTTCATCCTTTTGACTAAAACACAATTCTCAATTTAATCTCTTTTTCTATTCACTTGTGCAAGAGTGGTATTTGCTCCACACCTTTAGTAGTGACTGTACATTGCTAATGGTGGGTGTGTTAACATTGGGAAATCCCCGTATACTTACACTTGAGATAGTCGGGAAATAACTATCATAATGCAACGACAAGTTCATGTCACACCATACATTTTTCATATCAAACACATGCTAAACACAACTCTAAACCACCTTTCATATACAAATTATGTTATTTATATTATTATTACTAATATTTGTCGATGATTGGCCATAAGATTTTATGAAGACCTTTAATAGGTCTATATTTCCAACATAATATATCCTCTTTTTTAATGAATGTATTTCATATTTATTATTAAAACTATACTTTAACAAAAAAAATTACAATTTTATGAATGGCACGGGTAAGTACCTAGATTATACACTAATTGAAGCTTCGAATCTTTAACGATAACTTACTTTTTTGACTCTGTCGGGGCCATAATCATATCTTTGTATCCAAGATTATTTTCCTACTATAAAACTTGTTACTATAAATCATATAAAGTAGTTGAAAATCAGAATATTATAAAATTAATATTTGCTTAGAATACTTCATTCCAATTTTATATATTATCTCTTTTTATATGACAATCCTAAACGAAATAAAATCAATTGAATATCTTGACATATATTTGAAGACCGGGAAGGAACAAGGAGGGGCAGCGAGAATCAAACTCAGATTGCTCAGGAGGAAAGCAACTTATTCCAATTGAGACAAAATCTAATTCTCGAAAATTCTTAGCTTTTGTAATAGGTTAATGAAATAAAGTATCATAATTTAGTTTAATTTATATTTGATGTACCTTTCAAAAAAAAAATTTATATTTGATGTAAAATATTTATTTACAATTATCATTGTTTAAAAAAAAGGAAAATTTGTAAAGAATAATCCCAACTATCACCCGTTGGCCAAAAATAATCCCAACTATCGATTACTTTTTAATAATCCTAACTATTCATTGAATTTGCTCAAAACAGTCTCAATCCCCAACTGACCGCTAATTTTTTTTACCTTTTTTTTAAACTCACCTTCATCAAATAAGAACAATTACCTTTTCATCTTCAAAAGGAATTACCCTTACAATTTCAAAAAAAAAACCCATTTACACTCTCCTTCCTCCATTGATATAGGAATTGATTGAGTACTTAGAAGAAGAAGAAAAGGAGGAATTCATTGAGTCTTAAAGGGATAAAGCTTTTAGAGCTTTAGCATGAGTGAAGTTTTTTAATGAGAATTTTAGGGTTTGTTAATGGAGGAAGAATGAACGAAGAAGAAGATGGAGTATAATGAAGATGAAGGGCATCTTCTTATTTTGTGTTGTTGAGTTAAAAAAAAGGTTAAAAAAAATAAACACCAAAAAAACCTGTTGTAGCCGGTTAGTGAGAGAGTGAGACTGTTTTGAGCAAATTCGATGAATAGCTAGGACTATTAAAAAATAATCGATAGTTTGGATTATTTTTTGCCAACGGGTGATAGTTGGTATCATTCATGGCAAATTTTCCTAAAAAATATTGTCCTAATCATGGTAACTAAACTTAACTAAACCTATAAGAGAAGTCAAACTATTAGCTTATTTTGTATTTCATTTAAAGTTATTTATGTTTCACACCCCGATTGTACTTCTGTCTTAAGAGCCTGTTAAGCTAACAAAATAAATTTTTAATGAGTTTGGAGTTTAGCCAAATTATCCTTTAAAACTTTGCCCCAAAAAATATACCAAAAATTGTTCCTTTTTGTTTTGACATCCACATCGCCCATTAATACCTTCATTGTTTCTTCACTTGTTTTCGTTGTTAGCTCGTAAATGCCCCTAGGGGGTAGGCAATCTTACAACAATCTGAATCTACTACCATGCAATTGTGTAAAAATTGGTGCAACCCTTAAGCTCTCTCAACCACCTCAATATTTGCATCACTACTGACAAAAATACACATTGCTCTATTTGATTTTTACGATAAAGATATGCAAGAATCAAAATTTAGTCTAATAGTTAAAAGTTTTTACTTTCACCCTTGCAATAGAATTTTGCTTTCAAACCTAGTGAAAGGATCAATTCCCTTCCTTCCTCTTGCCAATCGGAAACGCGCCTTACTCCATTTTTCATTTTCAGACTCCTATTCGTCA
Organism: Amaranthus palmeri; assembly: GCA_019776075.1. Lineage (NCBI taxonomy): Eukaryota > Viridiplantae > Streptophyta > Magnoliopsida > Caryophyllales > Amaranthaceae > Amaranthus > Amaranthus palmeri. Next base: position 111,472 of record JAAKBH010000411.1, read on the forward strand.
CTTATCATTCAGTGAAACGATGAAACATATTACTCCATTTGCAGATCCTTCAACAACGTTTGGATATGTTGGTGTCATTTCTTAAGTTATTTATTAGTTGAGGAAGAACTGCAATTATAAAGAAATCCATGAGCAAAATCATCTATGCAAAGAAATAGTATAGCACTATAGGCTCCAGCCTTCGCCAAATTACAACAGGTAGTTAAAATCAAATCATAATTGAACTAGTACTCAGCATTAATAACAGTCGACTCTCCGGCAAATGAAATGAAAACCCTGATCATACACAGTCAACAGCGTCAACTGGGTCTTGTTCCAGCATCCTCGTTTCCTGAATAGGAGACATTCCTAACTAAAGAAAGAACAGAAATTGCAAGTTCTCCGTAAAACTCTACTAACTAGAAAATACTACTAGTCTCTTGATAAAGCAAAACTACATACTAATCAACAAGATTGGTAAATGCTTCTTCCAAGCACCGATTCAGCATCAGAACTTTGAAAGTTAACGTGGTGCTGTGTATGCCTGCTGAGATGCATCATATGGTGGATAGCCAGGCTGAGGTTGGGGTGACAACGTTTTGCCATACGCACCAGGTGCACCAACAGGAGCACTAGCATATCCACCCGATTGTGGAGCTGCAGCTGATTGATCGTAACCTGGTTGTGCCACAGCTGGCAGCCCATACCCTTGTTGTGCAACCGCAGCTGGTTGCGCATAGCCTTGCTGTGCCGCAGCGGGCTGCGCATAACCTTGTTGTGCCGCAGCAGGGGCAGCAGCATAACCTTGCTGTCCTGCAGCTGCAGCATAAGCTGATGGGTCAACTTGGCCCTGATACCCATAACTGGCGGCACTAGTAGCAGATGTAGAATGATCACTGTAGCCTGGTTGTGCTGTTGGGTATTGACCATATGCAGCGGTCGAACCAGCAGTTTGAGTGTAACCAGTAGGCTGTTGCCCATATGGAGGAATAGGTTGGGCTGTTTGTTGTGGATAACTAGCAGCATTAGGCTGAGTCTGCATATAACCATCATTTGCTACTGGTGCAGAACCATAAGGAGCTTGTGAAAATTGCTGCTGTGGAGGAACATTTTGGCCATAAGATTGAGCTGCAGAGACAGGAGCCTGATAAGGTGCATCAGCAGCAGGCTGACTTGCTTGGGGAGGGGCATAACCCTGAGGAGGAGCAGCCTGAGTGGGCATGCCATAAGTTGGAGGCCTATTGTACTGATGGGGAGCATAGCCTTGTGCTGCATAAGGCTGCTGCTGCTGGTGGTGCGGCTGCTGCATTGCAGCTTGTGCATCATATTTTGGCTCCCCGTATCCATGACCATAGCCCTGAGCTGGTGGTGCAGTTTGGGAGTAAGGATTAGGAGCATAATCTGCACCTCGAGGCTGGGCATAATTATAATTAGCCTGAGAATGAGGGGGAGGTGCCATTGATGGACCAGATGCATGATAACCTGGCATGTGTGTTGAGTGTGAATTTGATCCAGGAGCACTAGCTGCGTGCCCACCACCTTGTCCATAATAATCATACCCACCGCTATGAGATGGTTGTCCCTGAGATGGTGGTCTGTGCTCCCAAGAGCCAAAGCCACTTCTCGGGGGTCCCTGTGGAGGATAATTACCATAAGGCTGAGGTGCAAACTGCTGATTCTGAGAAGGGTAAGGACCTCGCTGATGATAATCATATGGCATCGACTGAGAAGGATGAGGACCACGAGAGCCCCATTGAGGCACACCGCCAGGCCCACGAGAATGATATCCCTGTTGGTTGTAGCCACCAGGCCCACCACTAGCGAGCTGTGATGGTCTTCCAGGTACCTAGTGAGATTTACAAAAGAAGAATCACAGTTAATTTTTTCATAAAATGGACTGATTGATTAGATATATGTTTATATACCAACAGAAAATGCTTATTAAACAAATTAATAGCATAATGCAAACTGCCAGGTGATCATAAATGAAAATATGAAGCATCAATCATATCAAAGATGCAACATTAGCAGCATTGATCTAGCAGCATGAAGCAGCAACAGACACAGTATCCATAAAACGTGAGTCAAAACTGAGTTACGACAGAGCATCCAGACAGGAGAAAGTTGAACCTATAGTCATTCATTCATACTCCATCACACAGATTAACCATGCACATATACCATAGATTAAATTAGCATGTCATTAAAAATCCATTTGAATAAAGCACGCCTCGGTATACAAAAATATACATATATATAAGTGATAGCGGAAAACTTCAACTCAAAACCTTTTTGAACTCGATCATCACACTTGCAGCATATTGACATATGTTAAAATAAATGTTTTTCCATTACAAAATATAATACAATGAATGACTTGACAAAACAGGGAAAATTCTCTACTAACCATCACCTCGATTAACTAGCATGAACAACAAACGGAAACCATATGTTTATTTAGAAAAGCAATGGCAACAAGTTTCCATGAGACAGAGGTAATAAAAATTTATCAAAACCTGAATAGTCACTTATACATGAAAATTACATGCCTTACATTCTCCAAGTATCTGCCTGAAATTAACAATAAACTGCATGCATCCAAGGGGCGAAATATAATCTCTGAAATATGAAGACAAATACAGCTCTTTCATCTATCATCAACATGGCACTTGATAATTAACACTCTCATTCATATATACACAGGAACACTATCGGCTAGAAATAATTTCTGTAAATACATTTTTTTTCAAAATGGGGCACCATAGAACACTGAGGTCCACACAACATACTCTTGGTAAAAATCATTTGTTTTCAGTTTCCAAGTCTCAAAGCAATCTTACCAACTATTAAAATCCAGCAATTGTGAGACTTAACGCCTGATACCTCTCTTCAGAAGACGACACTGAAAATGGTTGTCTATTGAAACACCAAGAAACGAATGCTGACCGCATTTGGAAGGAAATAGCCATATCTGCATTTTTAAAGCCAACCAGTTCGCAGTCGGAACTTTTAACATATATAAAGATACCAACCCACACTTGGATGGAATACAAATTGTTTCCAAATGCAACAAGTGATCTTGGCATGGATCATGTATCAATTTTTGCAAAGCTCTCGCAAATGTCACTCATATATAGAACTCCCTCTAGTCAAAGTAATCTACATTATAAGGATTCTCCCTTCCCTCCCTTCAAACAAAGATCACCAACTACCAGAATATGAAGACTACCCATCACAAATAAATGCAACTTCTTCATTGGCCTGGTTAACACCACTGATAATCATCCATAAAACAGTCATGAAAGATATTCCAAAAGTAACAGCAGCATACACGAACCTAATTCAAGCTTATCATAAGGTAAAGCATAGGACTAAGCAGCACAACAGTTTAACAAAAAGATTTAAAATACGAATAAAATTTGTTAACATAATCTGAATATTTGTAAACCCTTGGCATAATTAAAATTTGTTAAGCCACTTCAAAAAATACTAGCATTTTAATCCATTGCTGTTGAAGAGAAATTACTCACAACTCAAAAGTCAGCTATAATCATCATGTTAAAAAGAAAAGGATCAAACAAAAGTAAAAATGAAAATCAAAATGATGGAGATTTTAAGAACTTGGACTACATCTATTACTAAACAAAAATCAGAACTTCTCATTCCCCTTCACCTACTTCTCCTTCATTTTTTTTCCTATCCTATTAATTCAAAATTATCATAACAATTGCTTTTCCGTCTAAATAGGGTTCTTATTTTTCACAAAATTACTCACTATCAAAAATTTTTGCCAATAACATTTTAGGGACAACTAAATGTCATTAGCAAGAATCGCTGCCTTCTATGAGCCAAAAAACTAGTTTATAATCTCAAGTACTAAATAAATATGGTAGCTCTCTTGAAGAAAACAAGCCAAACAGATTTACATTGTTTTACAATATGTAGGAGGAAACCGTACAAACTACGCTGTCATAACAAGAATTGAAGGATGAAAACCGCTTATAAGTACAGCCTCAAATCTAACCAACACCTACTTGACTTCACATTTACACGTTGGGTTGCACAGGAGTGTCCTATTTTAGAAAATGAGCTCCTATTTTAATTAGGTTTGATATTTCAATTTTCATTTTTTAGTAAAATCATTTTTTTGATTAGTTTGTATAGGTTCAATTCGTGGGATTTATCCAAATAGCTTTCACCCTTGCGTAAAATCATGAAACGAAAGTGCAATAGTATTTTAGCCCTTATTCAAAATAAGAACAAGTGCCATTTAAGAAAAAATAATCACATCCAATTACAAATCATCCTCAACAAAACTATGTGAAATTCAGAGTTGTCACATAGTTGGATTGGAGCAACAGGCATGATAGATTCAAGAATCCCATCACATGCTGAATAACTTTAATGTGAGACCCTTAACTAGAACATTACATCTAGCATAATAATCTGTGATCATAACCTCAGAATATGACCAATCACATGAACATAAACATAAAATAACCACAGATTATGACCAATCACATAATCATAACTTCAGAATATGACCAATCACATAACATTTAGAAAATATAATGCATTGTGGACTAACATCAATAGCATAATCATAAACTTCACAATATGACCATCGAGTACCTGAGCCATAACCTCCTTGATAAGTTCCCTAGCCACTTCTATTTGTTTTTTATCACCCGTCACTTTCACTTTCTTCTCTTTTGATGATTCCCCAGGAATATTTTGTGGTATCAACTACAAGTAAAGAAAACATAAGTGAACTTTTTTTAACATACACAATTAGGCAGCATCTAGTATGCTTGATTACTACATTCAAACATAACACTTATCAACCATATTTAGTACCTGAATACGAGCACCAGATCTTGTCTGCAAATTCCTAATTGTCTCTCCACCTTTGCCTATTATTAAACCAACCTGCATGATAACTTGCTGACTTTAGATAGTCCAAGAAAGGGTTTCCAACTCATTGAGTACGGAGAAGATAAAAATAGACTTATCAGCTTGATATTTTACATAAACTAATCATATCCTAGCAATCTGTAAAGCAAAAAGTTAAAATTTTCGATAATGAAAATAGCTAATAATTCTGTTGTAAACAGAGAAGCGAATTAGATTTACTTTGTCAGCGGGAACAGGCATCTCAATTTCTACAGATCCAGCTGTTATTGCGGCAGAAAACCCCCTAGCAACAAGGGCTGGTGAACCCCCTGCATCAGCCTGCAGAAAATGTACAAACTGGTGATGCACATAATGTAAAACTAACTCAACTAATGCAACACAGACATAGCAGTTATTACATGTAAATTCAAACATAAGTCTGGCTTATTCACATTGGTTTATTTCCACATATAATTAAGATATTGGTACTCTAAGTTCACCATAAGCAATTACAAACTACAAAACAATGATTTTACCTTAAGATAATACTCATTTTAGGAGATAAAAAGTGTCATACAAATTCAGATAAGTTTCAAGGAAATCTAGCAGTTCATTAACAAACATATATATATATATAGATTATATATATATATATAATATATAGTATATAATATATATAGATATATATAGTCGATAATATATATATATATATATATATATATATATATATATATATATATATATATATATCTATATATATATATATATATGTGTGTGTGTGTGTGTGTGTGTGTGTATCTATGTATATATATATATGTGTGTGTGTGTGTGTGTGCGCGTGTGTGTGTATGTATATATACATACATACATACATATATATATATATATATGCATTATGAAAAATCCAAAGAAAAACAAAAAAAAGTTCTGAGATTCTTACATAAGGTCTCTATAGAAAAGAAGGAAGGATGTGCAAGGTAATGACTAATAGTCCAATGGACAAACATTTTCACAGTCCAAAAATATTCAAGGTACAAGCTATATGACCATCCCAGTTGAAAACATCCGCAAGAGACGCAAGTGAAAAATGAGTCAACTGGAGAAAAATAATAACAAGAAACATAACAGCAGAAGACATAACAGAATAATTGCAATGAATCACACCTCTGCAATAACATCCTTTATTAATTTCTCTGCCTTGTTCAAACTTTCTGGTGTCCCTACAAGTTCAACTGGCCTGGTTGCAGACTGTGGATCAGCATCAGCATCTCGTGTAATTTGAATTTTAGCCCCAGAATTAATCTGTAAATATTTGATTGTATCTCCAGATTTTCCTATAAGAACACCAACCTGCAACATTGCAGAATCAAAACTAAAAAGTATCAGCATACCAGTTTTCCAAGTAATACAACCCAAACATAGTAATCCAGCTTAACCTTATGATATTTAACATAAAATAAGGGAAAAATCAATATATTTCCTGTGAAGAAGCAGCGAAAACATATATATTCATATATTTGAACAGATATTTAATCACAATCTTCCCATCTGTATGACTACATATATGTTCAGTACAAAATCTGAATCACAATAATGCAAACCTATTAGAATGAAGATATAGTTCTCTAAGTCACAAACGAAAGTGCATCTTATATAAGAGTATGCAACGGAACAATTTAAGAAAAATCTAGACATTCACAGATTTTTATTTTTATTCTGAAGAGCCTTCATTGGTATTTCCACTTTAAAGCAGAAAAAAAAATCCAAATATTAGCATAAATGAAAACACAAAAATAGCAGATCCACAGGAAATTACTCTCAACTACGCCGAGTAGGTAAGTAATGATAAATTTAGATAAGGACCGTACCAACCCTACCCCAAATATAAACATCTTTCGTCTCTAATAATTTTCTGGTTCAAGAGATTATTATACTGGTAATAACACAGCATTGTAGGTTTTACAAAACAGCTTTAGAGACGAGGATGAATATCAAACAATAAACTAACTTTATTAAATTCTTGGCAGTATTGAGGACCAGGAACAACTGAGATAGGAAAGCAAAACAACAAAATACAACAAGGTACAAGACATAACCTTATTATTCGGAATCTCAATTCTCCTAGAACCGCTTCTAGTACCAGAATCAGAATGATTTTCAACACCTCCAGCATCTTCTGTTGCAACAGTTTCTTCGCCTTCTAGTGGAACATTCTCAGAAACAGGTATCACGTTTGCTTTCTCTTCAGGTTCATTCTCTTGATCAATAACTTTCTCTTCACCCACAGCTGTAGGTTGATCTTCATTCAACTCTTCAGAAGGCACCTCATTCGCACCCTCACCACCTGTCTGATCTTCAACAGCTACTTCAGTACTCTCAACAGCTGCTTCGGCATTCTCATTCCCGTTATTCTCTTCCCGCTTGTGTCCGTTCTCATTCACTGTATTCATAACACCAACATACTACATGAATTCCCAAACCAATTAAACCTAATACAACTACTATACTAACTCAAAAGATGTACACAACAGTTTCTTGTTATTCTAATTTCAATCTTGAAGCTCCAACACCAATCATCTGTTGTCAATAACCCTTCACACAAAATCGAGGGGTCTAAGTTAACAATCGATACACTGACAGCTTTACCGATTACATGATTAATGTGTCTCGTTGTCAATTTACATGAATATTTGATATTAACATCGATGATTCCACGAACAATCAATCTACAAAAGAAAATTATTCCTAGACCAGATATCTGCAGTTCCAAATGAAAAGTTAAAACTTAGAGAACCGAATAAACAATAAAATGATAAATATACAACCAAAAAATCAATAAAACATCCAGTTCACAGATTAAGGAGTTCAAAAAATCACAAAAACACTACCATATGCAAAATCATAATAGCAGAAACGCCTGCATATCAAATCTTGCAGAAAAACCATTTTCAAAATTGAAAAAAAAACACCTTAGACAAACCTAAAGAATCAGTTTTTTCGTCCAAGCGAGGACGTTTAGAAGGTTCTTCATCACCATTTTTACTCTCAACATTCGTATCGCGTTCACTGTCAACCTTCGCTGATGAATCCGGTTGCGCCGCATCAGAAGAAAAATCTTCGTTATCTTCGAGTTTTCGTTTATGGTTATTATCAATAGGAGCTTGAGGAGTGACTGTAACAACCTCTTCTTCCGCCATTGATGGATCTTGAAGAACTAAATGGAGTATGCAGAATTAGGGTTTACAACGCGGGAGAAGAAAAATAGATAAAATGACAGGAATTGCGACAGTGAGAGAAGTGAACTAGTATTTTTTATTTATACTTCCACCGTTGTTTCTTTAGTTTCACCAAAATTTGGCTTAGTCTAGAGTTATACTCCCTCCGGTCCAGTTTACTAGTCTCATTTTGATTCGTCTCAATACAAGGATTATTAATATCAATTTTAATTTTTGTAATTTTTAATTAAGAATAATTGGAGATATTAAGGATTAAAATGTTGCCTCGGCATGTGTGAAAAGTCAAATGGGACTAGTAAACTGGACCGGAGAGAGTACATGATAATAATAACTAAACTTTAGGAATATTTTGAAAATATGTGTACACATGAATAATTCAAAATCTCGTATAATTATGTTTTTTTTCTATGTAATAGCCAAAATTCGTAAATTATCATTGAAATATAAATCATTCAAAAGTTGATTTGGGTACAAGTAAAAAATCCATTACTAATAAAAAAGAGTGGAAGAGTATTCACTATTCACATTTTGGATATAAATAATGATTTGCAAATCAGCTTCTACATCACATTGTTTTGCCACCCAGCTTCCACATCACATTGTTTTACCGCCCAGCTTCCACATCACACGTTATGTGGGATTCCATCCATCCATCCTCTTATTATGTTCTAACTATAAAAAATTTGCAAACACATAATATTGTTCATCCCATTCTGATGAACAGTAACATAAGTGTTCATTTACGTTTTCTTTCTACTACTTTAGTGTTTTTCCATGCTCTTTTCTGATTTCATTTCCATCCTCATTTACTCTTTCTTTCTCTTACTTTTCACTCCTTTTCACCATCTTTCCTCTTCCTATTTCAAATCTTTCTCATGGTTTTTGGCGGTGATGATGATGACGACGAAGACGAAGACGCAGGTTAGTTCGTTTTTGCTTCAGTATTCTCGTTTATGCCTTAAAATGATCCTCGTCTAATGTGCTCGGTCCTATTATAATGGCTAGTACAATGATTTCTTAGTTTGATTCATATTTCTTGCAATTAGTTATATAAGTTTTCGTAACTTGTTTCTTATTGTTTCCATGATATGAATGGCAAGTTGCAAATCAAACTCATGGAGTTTTAAATTTTGTGGAATAATTTGTTCAATTGTAATTCGTCAGATGTACTCTAATCTTGAAATTACTAAATGTTCAACATCATTTTTGCATCGCAAATTAAATTGATGGAGGTAGGAATTACTAGGGTAGGGGCATTAGGGGGGTATGAATTTTTTGTTGAACCTATGAGATTTTATTAGATACCAACAATTTGAGTTGTTTAATGCTTATTTTGAGGGATCAAATCATTGGAATATGGGTGTTAGTTGATAAAGATTTTTGTTTTTGATAAACTAATTGTGTAGTATTCATGTGGTTGTCACTTGGAAATAACCTCAATGGAGTCCGATTGGTAGACGAGGGACTAAGGGGTAGGTTTAAAGTTGCATATCAAGGCATTGAGATTCAACCACCATCACCTCCTAGGAGCTCTGCTATGGAGGTAGACGGTAGTAGCCTTGAGGTGACAACTCCATTCTTAGGGCTAGATAACCGAATTTGTGCCACAATCATTCAATCAGGCTGCTTCAATGATTGGACAAATTTTATATACCGCAAGCGCACGGTATACGTGTAGCTGCGGGTCGAACACAAAGAGGCAAGCTAATTCAAATCGTATGCTTTATGATCACTAAGACACAGGTTAGACAAAATATGTAGTTGGATTCTAGTTGAAAGATGCAAATAAACTGATGCTAAGGGTATGATAACAATAATAAGGCAAACTTTAGGGCGTCGGGGGTCACCTAATTCTAACATGGGAATCAATTACTCTCATGATTGTATGAAATTGAGTCATCGGTATAATTGAACGTGATCTAATTAATCTCAAGCTTCCGCTCTATTGATTAAAATCAATTTAAGACGAACTAGTATTAATCCTCAAACTTCCGTTCTATGAGTTAAACTAGAAAGAATTTAACTTAAATATATCTCAATCCTAAATTAATCCTATTCTCAAACTTCTGTTGTATTGAAAAGGTTAACAAATATGTTAAAATCGAGATTCATTAAGCGTAGGCTCAATTATAGACTCAAATCGCACACAATCAATCAATAATATATCAATCCATGTTTCGAATTAGGGATTATGCCCTAACTCTAGATAAAAAAAAAACTACTCAATATTATTAATGAAGAACATATAGTAAATGATGAATAAAGATGAAAGACAAAACAAGAAAATTTACAAATCCGGAGAATAACATAAAAGAAAATGTGAGAATTCGAGTGCAACGATGATGTTCAACAAAGGAAACTTTAATGAAAACTAACAAAAGTTCAAAGGAAAATTATAGAAAATAAAATGAAAACTGAATTAAATCTAAAAATAAATGTCACTTTATATAGTGACTCCAGAAATTAGAAAGAAAAACTGCCGAAATTGACTTCAAAATAAGAGCGACGAGTCGCGGCAGGTATGAGCGACGAGTCGTCGCTATGGGTCTGACAAGCGAACTTTGAATGGCCGCCATTTCTTGCTCGATTGTCGGATTTGGACATATAATATACCGTGGGAAAGCTCTTGAAGTCTACTTTCTAATGCCATAAACTTTGTATTGATGTGATCTCTCTATCAAAAGTTATGGCAAAAAGAGTGAGCATGTATCAAATTTCACTTTAAAACTTTGTCTTTTATGCACTTTTCTACTCTCTTCTCTTTTGCACATCTTAATTGTGAAACATCTTCAAACGAGCAACGATCTCTTCACTTATTATTTAAGGGGTCTTAGGCTATTTCTCCAAACCTTCACCCTCTTATCACCACGAAACCTAACAAAAACTCCAATTTTGCCTCATATATTACATAAAACACAACTTAAAGTTTATTAGACAAAATTACATCAAATCACTTATATCATACCTAATTCCCACTAAAACTATATATAAAGAACATAACAAAATAGCACGAATAAGTGCACATATTTGCACTTATCAAACTCCCCATGCTTAACCTTTGCTCGTCCTCGAGCAAATTAAGGTGAAAACACAAACAAAACAAGGATAAGACATAGTCTCCAAATCCTAAGCTACTTTTCATACCTCCCATTCCTAGACTCCACTAACACCCGATGTTTGCCAAGAGTCCGAAACATTCATACCACTTAACCCCTTCACTTGGCTAATACAACACACAAAACAAACAAAAAGATAATATACATGAAAGATCACAAACATCAAAACATCAAAATATGAAAAATCAAAATCCCTATTCTTCAACCTCCTTATAGCTCCAAAAAAAACATATGAGAAATGAAAAATGAAAATCTACAACTTATCCCTCTAATTGTGGCCTACCCAAATACCTTCCTTTTGTCTCCCACTTCTTATGTTGCCACTCCAAAACAAAATGCAAAATAGATAAACTTTGAATCTCTCTTTTTCTCTCATTTTGTCTAGGGGCTCATTTTTGGCTTTTCGCCCTAGCCACTCATTCATTTTTTTCCAAATCTCACTTGCTCACCCACTCATGCCGCTCTTTTGCCTAGGTCGCCCTTTCAGGTTTTCAACCTAGTCGGGTTTTTCTCTTGTCAAGCATGATTTCCATTCCCTTTTTCAATAAACAAAAACGTATAGATTCGACTATAAAACGAAAAGTACTATGCATGATTAAGCTAAATCAATACTAACATATAGGATAAAACGTGAATAAGCAAGCAACGAGTTCCCCATGCTTGCTTTTCACGGTGGATATCAATAGGGTGTTCAACAACCCTAAGGATGTAGGGTCTTTATTAACCCTAGCTAAAACAATGAAGACGCAGAAAGTAGAATGCATAGCTAACAAAGATACTCCGATGATGAACTAGGATAGCACCATCAGTCGCATCATTACCTTTTTAAGCATGAAACACCAGCGTTGCTTACGACTTCCCGGAAATAAGAGGCTTCCTATCTTAATCTTTTTTCTCATATAATGATCACACATGTAAGCCCATGAAAATCCCAAACCCCTTTATCAACCTTAAACCCATCCCAACACAACATCACCACAACCACAGCATAATGAAACCAAACAAGCACCAAACTCCAAACAATGCGGCTCAATAATGGAGCTCTTGGATCTCGCAATCCAAGAACTATTTTGGACAAAATAGGATGGGGGCCTTGTGTTGGTTATAGCTCAGATTAGATGCAATGGTTAATAAAAGGTGACATGTAAGAATCTAAGTAAGGATGGCTAGGTTGGTTAGGGTGTGACAATTTGGTGGAGCTAGAATATAGAGAAATAAAAGCTAGCACTCTCTTTTCTTTTTTCATTTTTTCTATTTTTTCAATTTATTCATTTATTTATTTATTTTGGGTGGTATCAAAAGAGAAACAAAAATACAAAAGACATAAAGAAAATAAAACAAAGTAATAAAACTAATCTAAGAAAGTAATAAAAACTACGCTACGAAAAGCAATAAAACTAAACTAACAGGCGTAGACTCCCCCCCATGCTTATCTAAAGCATTGTCCCCAATGCTTAACTGTGTAGTAAGGGAACAAAAAACATAAGTAACAAAAGCATACAAATAAGGGAAGTCTGATGTAAAAAGAACTAAAACAAAAATAAAACCTAACTAAAAGTACGAGTTGCCTCCCGCAAAGTGCTTGTTTAACGTCTATAGCTCGACGTAACTCAACCTAGTTAACTGGGTTCAAGATTGGACATTGTTAGAGCTCTTAGCATCTTATCGAACTCCTTTGAAAAATTTATAACAACATAATAGAGGTAGTTCGAAAGAAGAATAGTTACAAAAATAAAGGTGAGAGCCCTTTTAAATTTGTCAAATAGTCTAGCAGCACATTTAGGAAAAGCATGCACATTAGTCCAATTTAGCACATATGAATTATGGTCAAGGAGACTATAACAAGAGAGTTTATTGATAACATAATTATCAGCAATAAAATCAGTATTAACAAACTCTATAGTATTGTTGTGAACTAAAGGTGATGATACAACCATAAGGGACCTTTCTTCCTCAGCCAAAAACAATTCGAAAGATGAAAAAGTCTCGAGATGAAGAAACTCAGTATCAAAGGAATTAAATACTGCTAATGTTTCTTCATAATAGACTCTGTTTCCCTCTAATATTGTCTCAAGCGCATCTAATTCGCGTTCTTAAATAGACTTGGAATAACACTTCTCATTAACAAAGTTAGGATGGTCAATGGTGGACTCACACTCAATGGGTGGTGAATGAATGAGGGGAGATGGGAAGACACAATCAAAAGAAGTAATATCATAAGACTCGATAGCATCAGACACTAAAGACTCTACCTCCTTATCATCAATAAACATGTTATCAAGTGCCAAAATTTCACCGAGTGATTCCTCTACGTCCTCACCAATATGACTCTTATGAGATGATTGGAGATCTTTTTGTAAGGTTTCAACATAAGAATCATTAGCACAATTCATATCCGAAGATTCACACACCATTACAGAAGGAACAATAAATGAGCTATCACAAGATAAATCCATGAGCAAGTTAGAGTTATTAAGATTATCACCTTATTCTATTGGAAAGTGTAACTCACCCCCATTACTCTTTGAAGAAAGGGAATCATCAAGCTCAATTATTGCATCACTTGTTTTCTCATTATTCATCACTATTTGATCGATAATTGCTTGATTACGAGCAAGACTAGCTGATTGCTCAGCAAGATGTTCATTCATTATTGCTTTTAGCTCGGTCATTGTTGATTTCATGCTAGAATGAGATTTTTGACATTGATCATCCTACGAACACTAAGCAAATATATTGCAAAACAAGTCTCAACCATAACTATCATCCATGTCAAGTATCTAACCATTGCTTATATAGTTGGCTAGATTCCAAGACTCGGGGTTTAACCTCTCTAATATCACTTGGGCTAAATCCTCATAGTCAAAGTGTAACCACAAGAGCACAAATATTCCACATAATCATGAAATCTAGAGAAATATGCATGAAATTGCTCACCTTCATATTGCGGAAAAGAGAATGTAGCCATGCATAGCACAAAAGTATCACATAAAGTTATCAACTAAACAAATAAATTATACATCGCTTCCCAGAATAGTAGCTTCGATCTATGGGTGGAATCGCTTAAGAGATCGAGCTCGCCTACGCATGCAAGGGGTCAAGGAGAGAGGACAACAAGCAAGTGTCATTATAAATCAATCAACACAACAAAAAGAATTAAGCATCGCCTCCCCTGCAACGGCGGCGTCAAAAACTTGATCGGACAAATTTTATATACCGCAAGCGCAAGGTGTACGTGTAGCAACGAGTCGAACACAAGGATGAAAGCTAATTCAAATAGTATGCTTTATGATCACTAAAACACAGGTTAGACAAAATGTGTAGTTAGCTTCTAGTTCAAAGGTGCAAATAAACTAATGCAAATAATAACAAGGGTATGATAACAACAATAAGGAAAACTCTAGGGCGTCGGACGTCACCTAATTCTAACATGGGATTCAATTACTCTCATGATTGTATGAAATTGAGTCATCGGCAAAATTGAACATGATCTAATTAATTTCTAGCTTCCGCTCTATTGATTAATATCGATTTAAGACCAACTAATATTAATCCTCAAACTTCCGTTCTATTGGTTAAACTAAAAAAATTTAACTTAAATATATCTCAATTCTAAATTAATCCTAATCTCAAACTTCCGTTTTATTGAAAAGGTTATTAAAGATGTTTAAATCGAGATTCATTAAGCGTAGGCTCAATTATAGACTCAAATCGCACACAATCAATCGATAAAATATCAATCCATGCTTTATATTAGGGATTATGCCTTAACCCTAGATAAAAAAAAACTACTCAATATGTATATTAATGAATAACATATAGTAAATGATGAATGAAGATGAAAGACAAAACCAGAAAACAAGAAAACTTACAAATCCGGAGAATAGCATAAAAGAAAATGCGAGAATTCAAGTGCAACAATGATGTTCAACAAAGGAAACTTTAATGGAAACTAACAAAAGTTAAAAGGAGAATTACAGAAAATAAAATGAAAACTGAATGAAATCTAAAAGAAAATGCCACTTTATATAGTGTCTCCAAAAATTAGAAAGAAAAACTGCTAAAATTGACTTCAGAATAAGAGCGACGAGTCGCTACAGGTATGAGCGACGAGTCATCGCTATGGGTTTGACAGGCAAACTTTGAATGACCGCCATTTCTTGCTCGGTTGTCAGATATGGACATATAATATAACGTTGGAAAGTTCTTGAAGTCTACTTTACAATGACATAAACGTTGCATTAATGTGATATCTCTATCAAAATTTATCGCTAAAAGAGTGATCATGTATGAAATTTTACTTCAAGACTTTGTCTTTTAAGTACTTTTCTACTCTTTTTTCTTTTGCCCATCTCCATTGTGAAACTTCTTCAAATAAGCAACGAACTCTTCACTTATTTAAGGGGTCTTAGGCTATTTCTCCAAGCCTTCACCCTCTTATCACCTCGAAACCTAACAAAAACTCCAATTTCCGTAAAACACAACTTAAAGCTTATGAGACAAAATCACATCAAATCACTAATATCATACCTAAATCCCACTAAAACTACATATAAAGAGCATAAAAAAATAGCACAGATAAATGCAAGTAATTGCACTTATCATTTAGCACAACTGCACAAGCAGCTTTTGTTGCAAAAGAGAAGCCTCTAGGTAGTTAAGATGTTGAGATGGTAAATGCTGGTTACTCTCATCCTTGCACCTTTTTATAGCTCGGAATTTTAAAATTGCATAGTGTTGTAGTATTTTCGATTGGTCATTGGAGTTGCATATTCATCTGTTATTTAATAAAATTGGTAATTAGGAAAAGTACAAGCGACACCTTAAAATTAATGGCTTTTAGTTTTAATTATTTAGAAATGTCACTTAGATCTACATATAGTACTCGATTTTGAGATATTTTGTTGAGGTCATATATCTTGTAAAATTAGTTCTTAACAATTGTATTTGATTGTAAAAGAATAGTTCATCTCTTAAGAATACAAGTTATATTTTGGACTTTCCCCTACTCGTCAAAACCTGCCAGCTCTGAGCATCCTCCTTTCGAAGTCATTTACTAGTTTTTTGGTTTTTGAACTTGCAGTTCAAAGTCCATCTTTTCTTCCATTGAGTTGCTTCAAGCATTATTTTTGTCAATTTTTTAAAAAGTAAAATTAAGTTTGTTTAATAAAATAAAATTACTATTATAATATTCCGTTTTACATGTAGTGCTGAGATTTAGTGCATCTAGGACAATATCCAAGGCTTAGGACCATGTACATACGCATAGATCAAGCAATAACGTAACAACGGAACCAAAAACAAGAGCAAAGCCAAGATGCTTGTTTGAGAATGGGTGTGCTCGTTCGAGCAAGGGTGTGCTCGTTTGAGCAGTTTGTGGCTCGTTCGAGCACTGGCTCGTGGGTCAGGCATTTTGGTTCTGAACCTTCTGTTTGATAATTTTGGTGTTTGCTCGTTCGAGCACTTTGGGTGCTCATCGAGCAATAAAAGAGTCAGAACGGATGTTTTACATCATTAATGTTTCATGGAATAAAGTGTTGTTATGAACGGATGTTTTACATCATTAATGTCTCGTAACCACCAGATGTTATTTGGATGAATCAATGTGACCCTTCAACTCTATAAATAAGAGTGAGTTCATGGCTATCAAATAACTTCTTACTTGAATAAAATTTCTGTCATCTTTCTCTTTTTTCTCTTGATTCATAAAGAAGAGTAATTAACTTCTTTATAGTTTTCTGATTTCATTTTCTACAAAAACATATTGTTGTTTAGTTCAAACGATTTGTACTAGTCAATTGATGTGATTGATTGTATGTCTTTGTGAATTTCCAGTCTCATAACCCAAGTACCTTTGGGGGGAAATATCACAAAAGGAGAGTATCGTTGTCGCCTTCAATCTATATCAAGATTTCCGAGTGACGTTTATCGTTGCAAACTAATCTTCTCTACGATGTTCCTTTTCGTTCGTGGTTCACTCAAGGGAGGAGTTCGTTGCCATACACAAAGGGGATACTATATAGATCATATTGTATTGTAGTTTTCATTTCCGCATAATTACTCTGTAACAATCTTTTTTGATAATTTCTGCGATCATGGCAAATATGAAGGAACTCACTTCAAACTTTATGAAGTTGGACAAGTTCTTGGGTGTGGAATTTAGGAGATGGCAAAAGAAAATGCTCATCCTCTTGACTTCCCTCAATGTGGCCTATGTGATAAGCACACCGAAACCGGAAGAGAAGGAAGATGAAACTTTGGAGGATGCAAGGAAGCGAAACAAATGGGAGATTGATGATTTCATATGTAGAGAAATATCCTCAACGATATGTGTGATTCTCTTTTCGATATTTATCAATTTCATGAATCCGCTAAGTTATTATGTGATAGTTTAGAAGATAAATATATGTCGGAAGATGCAAGTTCTAAGAAGTTTTTATTAAGTAACTTTAACAACTATAAAATGCTGGATAGCCAGCCGGTGATGGACCAATTCCATGAATTACAACGGATGTATAATAACATGAAAGTGCATGACATAACCATGGATGAAATTTACATAGTTTCAAGTATCATAGACAAGTTACCAAATTCATGGAGGGATGTTAGACATGCCCTCAAACATAAGAAAGAAGAGATTATTCTTATGGAACTCGCTCAACATCTTCAAGTTGAAGCAAGTTTAAGAGAACTTGAAAGTTCTAAGGGGGATAATCCTAATCTATCTATCGTCAACATGGTGATAGATGATGGAAAGGCCTCTACTAGTGGAGACAAGAGGAAGAAACCACAATATCCCAAGGGAAAAGACAAGAAAAAGGTCAATGACAATGTTTGTTGGGAATGTGGCAAAACTGGATATTGTAAGAAGAATTGCTTTGTGTTTAATAACAAACTCAAGAAGATGAAGGGTAGTGCTTCTACAAGCAACAACCCTCCTCTTACTAAAGGTAATCTTGCAAATTTGGATGAAAATTCTGGTTTGAATGTTTCTGAAACAGCCCAAATCGGCGTAAACAATATTATAATACTGTCTACAAAGCACAGCGGAAGACTTATAAAAGTCTAGGCTGAATCTAACCTGTGGCTCGATAGCCACAACAAACTAATATCAGAGTATTTAAAACTTTTTACATTAAATAAGTGAATACAATTGACAAAAGGTTATAAAATATTACAATTTATTTTTAAATATCTAATTTACATTATGATTTTCAAAAAGAAGTCCTTGCCGCACACTTAACGCATAACACAAGAACGCATCATCTCCACAGCAGAGTTAACCTGAAAAAGGATCTACCCCCCGTAAGGGATAGGCCCCATCAAAGACTGTCAATAATTGTTGAGTCATCCAACAAACTATTACATTTATATATAAGTCATTTACAAACATCTCCGATTCAATCTTTTGCTCATTTAGTATCTCCGTATGAAATATTAATTTAATAAAAATCCAAACTCTTTTAAAAGATCGTTTGGTATCGACATAAATACGGCTAAGAACCTTTCGTTCATAGCGAATAAAAACACGGCTATAACTTTACAAGTTAATAGAGAAAGTCAAAATACGGCTATTACTTTACAAGTAAATAACGAACTCAAAATACGACAAATGAAACATATGAATTCATTTGCGAAACAAACAAAACTTTATATAACAAACGTATTTATTCAAAACTCATATAAAAACAATAATATAACAGTACTTTAAAACGTGGGAATATATGGACCGTCAGGAAGTAGGCTTGATCTAAATCCTGAGAATACGGATGATTGTCATCACCGAAATACGGTTCTTGCAAGAACGAAAGGGGACCGGGGGCTCGAGACCGATCCGAATAACCATTACCTATTATCAAGCTATAGGATTTCATAATAATCCGGATATAAATATCCGTTGCCAATTCCCAAAAACGAACATGTTTCAATATAAAACGAATCAAAAAATCACTTGATTTTCTTTAAAATCAATATCATAACTCATTTTCATAGTACAATATTTATAAGCTCATATTCATCAAGCTATGAACATACAAAACATAATTTTGATCAAGGATTAAAAGATACGTCAAACAAAGTCAAATTCCAAAGTTTCGAATACCAAAAATTATACGATTTTGCTTAAATATAAATAGGAGTAATACCAAATATTATAAAACATAACATGACATTTGAAAGTTAAATTAAATTTAAAAGATAATAGTGTTTGTAGGATTAGCTTTAATGAACAAATTGTTCAACCAAAAATCATATTAGAAAACCAAAGAAATTCATTGATGCATTTGAACAAGCACTATGTGCGCATCAACTTCTAACTTCAAGGGATAAAGATTCAAGCTCCATTTTTGCATCACCTTCAATAATACTCAACAAAGAAAGAGTAATAACCCTAAATTGATCTCAAGTACACAATAAATAACCTTAAACATTAAATCAATAGAACACCCAATTTGTTTCATAACTACTAATCTCGTATTAGTATCGTAACAGGACACCTGTTAGTATTTTGGTCATAACTTCCTCATACAAACTCGTATAGAGACGATTCAAGTGGCTACGCGACCCTGACTCAGAGATTTACAATTCTTATGCAGACACTAAAACCCATAAACAATCACAACTGCCCCAAAAATACCAAAACAGAATGCTGTTTCTCGATTCTCATGACAGCAGCCTGTTAGTATTTCACTATTTTGAACGTAACTCTCCCATACAAACTCATATTGGGGCGATTCAAGTACCCACGCGACCGCGACTTGAAGCTCTACAAATCCCTTTAAGATACCAGAACCCCAAAACGACTCTAACTGTCTCAAAAACAGCAACACAGGTTCGGAGAGAACAAAACAGAAACCTCATTGTCGATTTTCATGACAGTCTTTTAGTATTTTGGACATAACGCCCTCATACGAACTCATTTTGGGGCGATTCAAGTGCCCACGTGACCGCGACTCGGAGCTCTACAATTCTTATGAAGAAACCAGAACCTATAAACGATCAGAACTGCCACTAAAATAACCAAAACAGAACGTACAGATCATGGACTGAAGTTTCAATATCCAAAATACTAAATTTTTATACTAGAAACCAAATGACCCAAGTAAACAATACTAATCAACACTAAAAACAACTCAATTACTAATTGAATCCATATACTCATCTTAATTCAAGTTGATTCTTAAATTTGAATCAAAACCCTAAATTAAACCATAAACACTAAACTACTACCAAAATTCAACAATCATTATTTATACTTAAGAACATAAAGCTACTTTAAATCATTCAATTTATACTTAAATAAATAGTTTGTGGATTACATTTGAGCAAATGTCCATTAAAACTTGTTATGCAAGGTTTTTGGAAACCATGGATGAGTCACCTATTCAATTGTCAATTCATTATCTACCAATGAACTTCAATTCACTAAATTTTCCCCAAATCTAACTTGATTCTTCAATCAACCCAATTGAAATTCAACTTAAAACCCCCGAATTGATAAAACCTTAACTTTTATAGCAAGACATGAAACTTTACCAAAAATAAAGAGGTGAGGAGGTGGTGGCTTGAGTGGTGGCAACGGTGGTGCAGCAGCAAGCTAGCTAGGGTGGTAATGATGATTATAATGATGTTGAAGTTTTGAGGGAGGAGAGCTCCTTTTATATTTTGTCTGGTTTTTGTTTCTAATTTCTTTTTAAGTAAATGAAGGAGGATGAGTTAATGAGGAAGAAATTCATCTTCCTGATATGCATCATGAAAAGGGAGTTTCTCTTCGTAATGACACATATATGGGTTATGTGTCACACAACATTATTCATCAATTTATATTATACCCAATTTTTATCGAATAACTTATTTTAATCCCTAATTTAGTACAACTGATATCCTTAAATAATAAAATATTATCTTGATTCCCAATAAAATAACATACATAAAATTTAATACCCAAGTTAACTTAATTAATTAAGCCACTAAAATAAGGGTTGTCTCAGTTTATTCCATGGATTCTAATGTGAATATTGTGCAGGATGATGACATATCATGGTGGATCGATACGGGGGCCGCTAGACATGTGTGCAAGAGTAAACGTTGGTTCACAACTTTACATTATGTTGTGGATGGAGAATATCTCTACATGGGAGACAACTCATCAATCAAAGTCCAAGGCAAAGGACAAGATGAACTCTTGTGTACATCGGGAAGGGATGTATATTATGTTCCCGATATAAGTAGGAATCTTGTCTCCGGTCCTATCTTGAATCGATTAGGATATAAACTAGTATTTGAAGCCGATAAATGTATAATATCTAAATGTAACTTGTATAGAGGTCGTGCTTACTTATGTTGTAATTTGTTTAAACTATCTTTATCTTGTACATATAAAGCAAGGTTGTTAAAATCGGGATTTTACTTTGAATCGGAAGCAGCTCTTAAAATCGAATCGTAAAATCGAATCGTAAAATCGATCGATTCTACCAATTTTGCAGATTTAGTTAGTTTTTGATGTTTGTATTTATTTCTAGACATTTTTAATGTAAAATAAACACTTAAAATCAACTATTACCAATATATTGTGCAATAAAACAAAAGTCAAGGTAGTTACTTCATGTCTTCACGTCTTCGCTACTACATTATAAGCAATGTAAATTACATTATCTACTAATAAAGTCAAATACAAGTTTTGGAACAAATAATTCACTAGTCATCATTCATCATATCCAAAACTTCCATCATCACTTGCCATATCAGTTCCCGTTGTAGTTCCTGTGGTAGTCGCTCCAATGTTGCCATCCTCACCACCACCCAAATCACCTCCATCAAATTCATTCGAATCATCAAATGTTGCAGTTATGTCATCATCACTCAACCATTGCACTTCAACATTATCATTTTCAGCTATATATAAAAAAAGAAGTGAGTATTTTAACTTAGCATTTAACAAATGTTTAAAAAAAGGCGAAGGGGAAACATACTTTCAATGTCATTGGGTTCTCCATCGGTGCTTTCGCCTCCAGTCTGTGCTACTGATCTAGTAAATCTCCGGGCAGCTCTATCAAGATCATTTAGCCATTGGTTATCAGATGGAAGAACTGGATCTTCAATCTCTGCTATCCATTCATCATCAGATGGCAAGTCATCCAAAACAATAGGTGATTGTATTATTGTTGCACTCTTTCGTTTCTCTTGTCTACGCTTCAATTTAAGATTGTACATGACAAAAACTAGATCATTCATTCTTTGTTGTTGCAACCTATTTCTTTTCTTTGTGTGAACCTAATACGAATTTAAACAAATACTAAGTACAAAATAAGACATGAACAATTTAAGATTGCACAAATAGTTTATATACCATTTCAAAGGCACTCCAATTTCGTTCACAACCAGATGAACTACATGTCAAGCTTAGAATTCTTATAGCAAATCTCTTTAATTCTGGACATTCATCACCATATGAATCCCACCAATCGGCTATAAATAAGACATGAACAATTATATAAGCATATTTATATAAAGAAGTCATGGATATATAAAAAGTTAAAAAGTGAAAAAGAAATTACCTGGAGTTTTCTTTGTTCTAGTCAAGATAGCTGTAGGCAATCCAAAAAGTCCTCTAGCATTTTTAAAAGCATCCATTTGAAGATCAATATTCATTCTCTCTTCAGCATCGGGAACCATTCTTTGTAAGCAATTATATAAACCTATTTTAATCTCCGCATTCGCTTGAAAATTTGGACTATACTGATATTGTGGATTTAGAAAATAAGCAGCAGCATGTAATGGTCTATGCAACTGATCTACCCAACGTTCATCAACAATATCCAAAATCGGCTTATAGCTATACAGTAAAAAAATAATATAAGAAATTAAATATTTAATTAATATGTAAACATTTGCATATGAAAAATGGAAACTTACTTTTTTTCAACATCATTAAAATTTGCCTTGATTTGGTTTTTGCTTGTGACATTGCTTCATATATAAACCCCATTGTCGGGTTCTCATCAGAATCAACCATGCGAAGTACTTTCACAAGAGGTAAGGCTGCCTTCAAACATGTCACAACACCCTGCCAAAATCCTCTAGTATCTAAAACAATTCTTTGAACCCTTTTTCCTTCGACGGATGAAGAGAACTTACTAGATTTCCACTTATTCGAAGCAAACAAAGCCAATAACGATCCTTTATGCTCATTCAAGCATCTCAATGTAAGGTAAGACGTAGCAAATCTAGTGACAGCAGGTCTAATTAATTCTTTACCTTTTGTAAACTCCCTCATCCAAGTAAGAAGCAATGTCCTAGAGTAAATATAAGTTGTTATCTTCCTAGCCTTCGCAATTGTCACGGAATGAACCTTTAACTTTTTATCCAAATCCTCTAACATTAAATCTATGCAATGAGCAGCACATGGTGTCCAAAACATGGTTGGCCATTTCTCCATCAACTTTTCACCGGCTGCTTTGTAGTTTGCAGCATTATCTGTTACAACTTGAACAACATTTTCCAATCCAACCTTCTCTATAACAGCATTCAACATATCAAAGACTTTATCAGCTGTTTTCGAAATCTCAGATGTATCGATAGAAGACAAGAAAACTGTTCCTTTGGGACTATTCACAAGGAAATTACAAA
Source organism: Amaranthus palmeri (assembly GCA_019776075.1). Lineage (NCBI taxonomy): Eukaryota > Viridiplantae > Streptophyta > Magnoliopsida > Caryophyllales > Amaranthaceae > Amaranthus > Amaranthus palmeri. The sequence continues at coordinate 135,323 of JAAKBH010000411.1, forward strand.
TTGAACGTCTTTTTCTATCGCTCCATCCATCGGACATAATAGTACAACCAGTCTTTTTCCACTCTTCTTTAAACTCCTCAAGCATAGTCATCACATTTTTCACTTCTTTGTCTAAGAAAGTAACCCTCATTTCATGGTAACTAGGAGGTTTAAGTCCAATTCCAAACTTTGCAATCTTTTCAACCATAATTGGAAATTCAGGATTATTAACTGCATTGAACGGAATAGCACTAGTGTAAAAAAAACGAGCAATTTGTTGACAAACTTCTTCCCGTTCTCCCTTTTTGTATTTTTGGTTAAGTGTTGTTTGTGTGCCAAATTTACTTCTACTAACAAAAGCATCTATACTCCCTCGCACTCCTTGATTATTCAATTCATAGGATTCTTCTTCTTCTTCACCAATGTCATATAACTTTCTCTTTTTCCTACTAGATTGCACTTCGCTTGCTTGTAACTTATGCTTGACATCATCAGGGACTTGTAAACAAGCTTCAACATTATTACCAGTACAAGCTAAATGATGTTTATGTCTATAAATTCCACCCGAACGCACGACACCACAATAATTACACTTAACTCTCTTAGAATTTTTATCAACATCAGTACCATGTTCCCAGCCTGGGTCAGCCCTATTACCAAATGCATTTTTTCTCTTATTTTTGCCAGTACTAGAACCGGAAGTAGACATACTGATTTAAATCCAAAAACACACCAAATAAATAGTCATGAGTCATGAATTATTTGTAAAACTAATCATAAATAAATAACAAAATACTAATTACTAACAACTAAGTTCTAACATTATAATCTAAGCAGTAGACCCACGAAGATGGACTACTGAGTACTAACAAGTAACAACTAATCATATTCATAAGTAAATAATTATAACACCACGAAGCAGTAGCATACAATTACACTATTATAAACTAACATGAATCAAATTTATTAAATACTAATTACTAAATACTATTTTAATCTAAGTTCTAACATGAATCAAGTATTCTGGACTAATTACTCTAACATGAATCAAATAAACTAAATACAGTTAAACTATTCAAGATAAAGAAATTCAAGTAAAAGATAAGAACCTGCTGCACTGCTCACGATTCGATGCTGGACTGGTGAAAAATCGACCCACGAAGCTCGAGAAGATGGAGGAGGAAGGTTAAAAATCGAGAAGATGGAGGTTGAGTTCAATAAAAATGGAGGAGGAAGGTGATAAATCAAGAAGATGGAGGTTGAGTTCAATAAAAATGGAGGAGGAAGGTGATAAATCTAGAAGATGGAGGTTACTCTGTTAGTGGGTAACGGCTGCAAAATGATTTTTAGGGTTTTGTCAAATGTTAAAAGAGGCACGTGGCATTAATCAAATAAACTAAAGGTTAAAGAGGCACTTTTGCTAGAATCGGTAAACTCGGTAAACTCGACCGATTTTAACGAGTTTGACCGATTTTACCGATTTTACCACCGATTTTAACTGATTCCGATTTTGCTTCCGATCCAACTCGCTAGGTCCATCTAGAATCGTAAAATCGCACGATTTTACGATCCAACTCGCGATTTTAATAACATTGATATAAAGACATGATATGTAATATAGATATGCATAATGATTTACATTATCTTTGGCATCTTAGATTGGCACATGTTAACTTTGGTAAAGTTTCTTTTATGTCTAAGCATGATTTAATACCTTTATGTGACAAAAATCTGTAAATTGCAAAACATGTATGCTTAATAAGATCAAAAGAACACCTTTCAAAAGTGTTGGAAGAAAATCTGAAATTTTAGATCTTGTGCATAGTGATCTTTGTGACTTTCATAGTACTCCATCATTAGGCAATAAAAGATATGTTGTTGCTTTTATTGATGATTATTCAAGGTTTTGTTATGTTTATCTTTTGCATACAAAAGATGAGGCACTTGACTTCTTTAAAGTTTACAAGAATGAAGTGGAACTTCAAGTTAATGGTAAACTTAAGAAGTTAAGAACCGACAAAGGAGGAGAATACTACAATCCTCATTATTTCCAATCAATGGAAATTATACACGCCGATTATGCACCACAATCAAATAGTGTGGCAGAAAGGAAGAATCGAACTCTTCAAGAAATGGTTAATTCTATGCTGCCATACTCTAATTTGAGTGATGGATTTTGGGGTGAAGCAATATCGACCGCATGTCACATTTTAAACCGGGTTCCTTCAAGAACCAATAAGGAAACTCCTTATAAATTATGGTACAAAAGGAAACCAAACTTAAATTATCTTAAGGTTTGGGGATGTCGGGCTATTGTTAGAATACCCGGACAAAAGAGAAAGAAACTCGGTGAGCGAGGTCTTGAATGCATTTTTTGTAGGCTATGCAAATCAAAGCAAAGCCTATAAGTTCTACGTTATAGAACAAAATGACTATATTTCGATTCACTCGATTATAGAGTCTAGAGATGCAATATTTGATGAGAATAGATACTCATCAATTGGTAGACAAAGAAATTTACATATAAGTACCGATGATGATAATGTTGAACTTGAAGATACTCAATAAGAAAATCCACTTGAATATGATGATGTTGATGAAAATCAACAAATCGTCATAGAAGATACTCCAATGAATGAGGAAGATTTTCCTAGAAGGAGTAAACGACAAAGAAAACCAAAGACTTTTGGTCCCGATTTTCATGTATATTTGGTAGAAGGTATCTAGTGTTCCATATCTGTTAAATGTGGAAGGAGACTCATTAACATATAGCGATGCTTTGACTTCACAAGATAGTTCATTTTGGAAAGAAGCAATTAATGATGAAATGGATTCCATCATGGGAAATAATACGTGAGTATTAGTTGATCTACCTCCATCTTGCAAACCAATTGGTTGCAAGTGGATCTTCCGTAAGAAGATGAGAATTGATGGTACTATAGATAAGTATAAGGCCTGTTTAGTGGCACAAGGGTTTAAACAAAAACCCGGTATCGATCATTTCGATACATATGCCCCTGTTGCAAGGACAACCACCATTCGGTTTTTGGTAGCGTTAGCTTCGATTCACAATCTAGTGATTCATCAAATGGACGTGAAAACAACGTTTTTGTATGGTGAACTAGATGAAGAAGTTTACATGAGAAACCCGAAGGGTTCGTTTTGAAAGGACATGAGAACAAGGTGTGTAAACTTGTCAAGTCTTTATACAGACTAAAACAAGCACCAAAACAATGGCATCAAAAAATTGATGAGACGATATTATCCTTTGGATTCAAATTGAATCAAGCTGATAAGTGCGTTTATAGCAAGTTTGATGGGCAAGGCAACGGAGTCATTATTTATCTCTACGTTGATGATATGCTCATCTTTGGTACTGATTTAGTACAGGTTTAAGAGATAAGAATTTTTGTCAAGTTCATTCCAAATGAAGGATATGGGGGAGGCTGATGTTATCTTAGGTATGAAGATCATAAGAGACGGCAACAACATTAAGTTAAGTCAAGCTCATTACATAGGGAAAGTACTTATGAAATTCAATATGTTTGAAGAAACTCCAATGTCAACTCCTATGGATCAACATGTCAAACTTAATAGACATGATAAGGAACCGATTGCTCAATTAGCATATTAAAAGATTATTGGATCGCTAATGTATGCGATGACTTGTACGAGACCGGATATTGCTTTTGCGGTTGCAAAGTTGAGTAAATTTACTAGTAATCTAGGTCTGCATCATTAGAAAGTGATTAAGAGAGTATTAAGATATTTGAGAGGTACCATGGAACGTTGTATCGTTTATAGTGGAGAACCTCCGGTTTTAGAAGGTTATTCTGATGGAAGTTGGATCACAAATGAAGAAGATTACTCTTCGACAAGTGGTTGGGTGTTTGTTTATAGGGGAGGAGCCATATCTTGGTCTTCCAAGAAACAAACTTGCATCGCCGATTCCACTATGGCTTCCAAATTTATAGCGCTAGCATCTGCAGGGAAGGAAGCGGAATGGCTAAAGGATCTCATGTTTGAGATACCGATTCTATCAAGGCCTATAGCACCGGTGGCAATTCATACAGATTGCAGAACGACATTGGCAAAGGCTTATAGTCAAGTTTTTAACGGCAAATCTCGTCATATTGCTCTTAGGCACAGCCTAGTGCAAGGATATATCGTTAATGGGGTCATAACTCTTGATTATGTGAACACTAAATTCAATTTGGCTGATTTTTTCACTAAAGCCATGAGTAGGGATTCAATTGAACGAGCGTCAATAGCAATTGGATTACGTTAACTAAAATTCAATAAGAAAGCCCAATTCATGCACTATTAACATTGCGTCTGAATTCAATGTGGTGTAATTCTTTTTGGATTTTGCAAGCAACAAGTTTTAGTGACCCATCGTTGCTTTAGATCGTGAATAGCGTGGTAGTCGTCATTTAAAGTTATCAAGGCCTAGAGTAGAAGAGCTCTTGGTGTATATCCATTCGTGGGGATATTTTATACGTAGTGAGAACCTACCTATATAAGTTTGAAGTTTGGCCGCTTTAAGTAGTCAAGATTAGCGTATCGACTATGATAAACTTATGAATAGATATGGACACGACCAATATAATGTGTCAAGAAATGACAAATATGTTATTGGTTCTGTGTGTACTTCATCTTCGAATGATCAAACGTGTTATGTGATTCAAATCCGCAAGGATATCATTATTTCACGATCTTTTGTTAAGTATGTTGTACTAGGTGTTGATTCAATCTGCAAGGATATTAGCATTGATGTATGGAACGTGATTTTGAGATCAGTTTTAGAGAAAGAGAAAGAAATGTCCTAAAGGCTCTAAATGGGGGAGGATTGTTGAGATTTAGAGCATCTAGGACAATATCCAAGGCTTAGGACCATGTACATATGCATAGACTAAGCAATAACGTAACAACTGAACCAAAAACAAGAGCAAAGCCAAGATGCTCGTTAGAGCATGGGTGTGCTCGTTCGAGCAAAAGTGTGCTCGTTCGAGCAGTTTGTGGCTCGTTCGAGCACTAGCTCGTGGGTCAGGCAGTTTAGTTCGGAACCTTCTATTTGATGTTTTTGGTGTTTGCTCGTTCGAGCACATTTGAATTTTCGAGTCGGAAACTTTCTGGAAGCTGTTTTATGAACTGCTCGTTCGAGCACCTATAGTGCTCGTTCGAGCACCTATAGTGCTCGTTCGAGCACATTCAAACAGTGTGTCTTTTCGTGAAACTAATCTATGTTTCATGGAATAAAGTGTTGTTATGAACAGATGTTTTACATCATTAATGTCTGCTAACCACCAAATGTTGTTTGGATGAATCCATGTGACACTTCAACTCTATAAATAAGAGTGAGTTCATGGCTATCAAATCACTTCTTACTTGAATAAAATTTCTGTCATCTTTCTCTCTTTTCTCTTGATTCATAAAGAAGAGTAATTAACTTCTTTATAGCTTTCTGATTTCATTCTCTACAAAAACATATTGTTGTTTAGTTCAAACGATTTGTACTAGCCGATTGATGTGATTGATCGTATCTCTTTGTGAATTTCCGGTCTCATAACCCAAGTACCTTTGTGGGGGAAATATCACAAGAAAAACGTATCGTTGTCGCCTTCAATTTATATCAAGATTTCCGAGTGACGTTTATCGTTGCAAACTAATCTTCTCTACGGTGTTCCTTTTGGTTCGTGGTTCATTCAAGGAAGGAGTTCGTTGCCATACACAAAGGGGATACTACATAGATCATATTGTATTGTAGTTTTCATTTCCGCATTATTACCTTGTAACATGTAGAAGCGCTAATGATATTAATAAAGGTGGTTGTTTTGCACGAAGCGAAATTAAGTCCTAGGTGGATAGCATCGTGGAAAACAAAATTTAATATGTTTAAAAATTCTTCAAATGATCAACTCATAGTCTCTACTGGGGGACTTTGAATAAAGAATTCTCAAAGGAGACAGTCTCATACAAGATTTACTAATACACAATAAGATAATCTATTTAAATATTTCTTAAAATTCTTGAGATTTCACCTCATCTGGGTGTTCATTCAAACTTATCTCCACTCATTTTCGCCAACTGCGTAAATCAATTATGGGTACACCTATTTTATACTCGCTTCACATTTACTTCAAATCCAGGTTATATATGCTTCGTATAAATGCAATTTCTAATAAATTTAATTGTGTATTTTGTTCTATTTAACCATAAAATGTAATAATATCCTAAAATTTTTTGTAATAGTTACTAATAAATATTAGAGTTGTTCATGGGCGGGCTACCCGCTAGGCCCGCTCAAACCGGCTCGAAAAACGGGCGGGCATGGACAACATTTTTCAAATAAATTTAAAGTTTGGACGGGTAATACCCGCCCGCCAAGATAAACGGGCGGGTAGCGACACCAAAAAATTACCCGCGGGTATACCCGCCCGCCCGCTTAGTTTAATATATTATATTTATTAAATAATTAATTTTATTAAATATTAAACTATTACTATTACATGACCCATACCCAACTTTAGTTTATGACTTTTCTACTAGCCTTAAGGTTTACTTCTTTTAGGCTTTAATATTTTTAACCCTCAAAGCACTCAAGCAATCGACATCAAAGTTCAAACAAGTAACTGACTCCACCGTCTATATTCAATATTCATGTAATTTGACTATTTTGAGACTTTATATATATTTAGAGTATTTTAGATAATGTATTATATTTTTTTTGTTCTTCTAAAACTTAACTTTATAATATGCTTTATGTTTTAAATTTTTATATAAAAATACCCGCCTACCCGCGGGTCCCGCCCGCTTTATAAATGGGCGGGTAGCGACAAAAAAATATGCCCGCGAATGCGGGCGGGCTTTTGAATATTTCTACCCGCGGGTAGAATTTTAAGGTGCTACCCGGTCCGCTACCCGCCCAAGCCCGCCCATGAACAGCTCTAATAAATATAAAAACATTGTGCCAAACGTCGGTTGAAGTTAAATTTGACCTCACATCTAAACAAACAAACTTACAAACATTAGCAAGTACCAAATTTTATAATTGCTTTATATTTTTTTGGGTTAGCTATTTTTTCAATATTGGTTGTAGTCTTATACTGTTTTCCATATGTTTTTCTACTACAAAAACAAAATTATCCAGCCATTATCTTCATTCAAAAATAAATTTGGGTTCGACTGTTGTTGTTTTAGGTGAAAAAATAGGGTTTTGATTTTCTAGATATATTTGTGTTTCTTAGCTTTTCTTTTGTCACTTTTAGGTTTGCTTGTGGTTGTCTTAGGTGAAAAATTAGGATTTTGATTTTCTAGGGATTTGATTTTCTAGCTATTTGAAAATTTTGGGATACTCATAATCTGGTTGATTGAGTTTTAGACTAAAGGATCTTTAGAGTTTTTTATTAAAGAATCGTCTGTTTGTAATTTTCCATTAGATTGTTGTATACAACATCACATGTATGCTTGAAATTTAGAGTTTTAGATTAAAGAATCTTTGATACAGTTTTCTTTCAATTTGCAATTTGGTTCAATTGGATCTGTTTCCGTTATGTAATGTTTTAGATAAATCGTTGAATCGTTAAATTTTTAGTAAGAGTGAGGTGTATTACAATTTCAATTTGAGAATTCTTTTATAAGGAGGAGGATTACGGTTATAGGCATTTGGTGCTGTTATCAATACTGTTTGTTAACATTTGGAATTTTTAGTTTAACCTAGTTTTTCTCTCAATTTAATCTAGAAGTTGGAATAGTTGTAAATATTTTTGGCAATTGTCTATTAGAATTAGGAGAATAGTTAGATCCATAGTATCTTTTGACTTGCAACATGTCCCCGTCATGTTGTGAGACATAGAGAATGTATTAGCTAATCTCATTGTTAGGTGATATTGTTAGGCATTAGATTTGTTAACTCACTATAAAAGAGGAATCATTAGTTCGTGATTATTATACATGGATTGTGATTAATTGAGTTGATAGTTCGTGTTTCTTAGTTTTTCTTTTGTCATTTTTAGGTTTGGTTATGGTTATTTTAGGTGAAAAATTTAGGATTTTGATTTTCTAGGGTATTGATTTTCAAGATATATTTGCGGTTTTGTAGGTTTTTTTATCCATCCTTTTGATGATATATGTTCACTCCTTAGGGAAGATACATCTGAGAGGTGAGGATGTTTAGGGACCAAATGTTTATTTTTCTCTTTGATTTGAAATTCCAGGGTATATTGGATTTTTGGTTTGACTTTTTTTCCATTCTTGAACATTCATAAGGGTAGTTCATTTTTTCATTGTTTGAGCATTCATAACGTTTTTCCTTTTATTCTTTCAATTTAGGTTTTGATTCATTCAGATCTAATTGTGATCGATGTTGTTTGAAGATGTCTCTTGTTTTATTTTTTCCATACAACTGATTGAGCAAGGTAATATTTTTCATTTTTTTCAATTTAGGTTTTTTGTTTGTTCAGATCTAATTTTAGCTGCTTGAATTATGTTTGGTTTTTGAATTTTTGAAAAGAGTAATTCATATTTTTATTTTTTTTGTATGGTTTGAAATGCAAGGGTTTTATTGGATTTTTTATTGTTTGAATTTTTTTTTTCATTCTTGAACATTCAAAAGGTTAGTTCAGTTTTTTCATTGCTTAATTTGAGTTCTTTATTTAGAAATTGCCGACTCGATGTTTTTCCTTGCAATTTTCTTCTTACTTTGCAATTATTATTTGTCCTTCAAATACTACAATTAGAGTCTGTATATACAATAGGTCTTCTAGCTTGGGGTGTAGCAGTATTCTTCTACAAATGACTTGTAGTGTGGCTTGTAGATTAGAATATTGGTTTGATTGTGTTGTTAACTTTGATTGTTTGGTTAGTATTGCAGTCTTCAAATCTATTGTTCCTCACGAAGCATTAGCTCGATACCAATCTTCGTTGTCATAGATGACTTGATAGGAATCCAAAATTAAACTTGAAGGGCCAGTTGCTATTGTCATTCCTTGAATCCTTGTTGTATAGAATTGGTTATTTGGGCAACTTTTGGTACCTGTAATGGTGTACATACATGCAGCTTTTGAACTTATGTGCATCTGTTGTACTATGAGTTTGTTGATTGATTAGATAAGATTTTGAGGAAGTTTGTTGATCTCATCCTTTTTCTTAAAAAAATTTCTAGCTCCTCTTAACTTGTTATGATTGTCCAGATATTGTCGTATTCATCTGTTTACACATAACCACTAAAGTTGGTATTCTTATTTGTATTGATCGGTGTATGAAATCATAAAACTGTATACTTAAGTTGTATAGTGTTATGTTTGATTCCTTGCATAATTGTTGTATTTGTTTGTGTTCTTGAGTTGTGACATCAAGAATTGGTTTTACGTTTTTAGTTAATGTTACTTTGTTGAATATTCTTGTTTGAAGTTTTCATAATTTATGAGCTTTATGTTTGATTCTTTGACCTTTGCTTTTTACTTTTTGTTTTGGCAGGTTGTTGCTTAATTCTACTGTGATTTTCATTAATAATTATTCACGAAATATTTAAGTCAATATTGTGTAAGCTTGTGTTGTAGGAATTTTAAAGTAATTTTAATTATTCAAGGAAATGCAAGTCATTATTGTGTTTTTCATCAACTGCCACTTTTACGTGGATCTTGAAAGAATGTATATAAATAAGTTCTAGGAGGTACCCTCTTAGTAAGAATTTCGTAAATGGTTTGCAATCGTAAATGCACAAACACTAAGTTTTGGAACGGGGTTTTATTGTTTTTCAAATAGGGTTTGACAATTGATTTGAAAATCTGGTATTTGTTGAAGTAGGGTATTTTCAAATCATGGTTTTTGGACTTAGATTATTAAAAAGCAGAAATTAATTTTATATATTTCTTTGTGATTCGCGGGTTTTGAAAAATTCAGGTATTTGTTGAAGAAGTTATCTTCAAATGTTGGCTTTTTGACTTAGATTATTGCTCAACTACGTTTCTTATTTGGTTGCCTTTTTTTTTTCTTGATTCTATTACAATGTCTAAATTTTGTATCTTTTGTATTTACTTGTTGTGATCCATGCTCAGATTTGAGTTTATATTATTATATTTGCATTTTGGTTGATTTGAGTTAAAATTTGTTCCTATTTTCTTGTTTTGATGGTTTGTTTAAATACATTTTCTTCAACTAAGATAATACACTTAATTCATTTACCTAAGACTCATTAGCTAATTGAATTGCGTCGTAATTGTAAGGAAATTGTACACTTTGTATCTCAGCATAAGCAGCTTTGATGTAGGAAACACTAGCAAAGAATTTAGTAACAAGTGCTACTTTAGCTACCTTGATTTTAAAAGCTTATTCCTGGAGAAGAAGATCGCTCCTGAATTTGATTTTGGGATTCGGATTAATTGTGGTTCAAGTTTGAAGTCCTTTAAACTAATATTAAGCTCCTCAGATTGTGTTCTAAGTTTTAGGTTTGCAGGATATCTTGAAGGCGTCTAAGGGTGTATACATTTGGTAAATGTTTTGGTAATTTTGCTTCTTGTTGATTCAAAATGAAGGTTGTTTAATGCAATTCATGTTATGAAAATAAAATACGAATCAAGTAGTGTCACCATTTTTGTACTGCGATCACTATTGCCATTAACTTTTTCTCATAGATTGACTTGGCTTGCCCTCTAACTCCTAGAGCTTTTCTAGATGTTGTGATAATACGACTCCTACCCTTTTTCCCGAATCATTTGTTTCGACCTCAACGAGAAGAGTAAAATTAGGGATTTGTACAGGAACTATTAACATGGCAGATTTGAGACTGGTGAAGGCGGATTCGACTGCTGCATCCCACATAAACCCTTCTTTCTTTAGTTGTTATGTGAGTGGCATAGTGATGAAAGAATACCCCCGAACAAACGTGCGGTAATACCTGTCAACCCAAAAAACCTCAAAGCTCCTTCAGATTGCAAGGTGATAATGAACCATGTGTAGCACTACCAAACCATGGTTCAGTCCAAGTCCATGATCATAGCCATGAAGAGGATACTCAATCACTCTATCAAAGCATCAATAACTTGGATGAAGATGGGCACAATATTTTGACACATGGACCTCGCCATCAAGGGTCGAGAACACTTCTAATCAATGTTATTAAAATCGCGAGTTGGATCGTAAAATCGTGCGATTTTACGATTCTAGATGGACCTAGCGAGTTGGATCGGAAGCAAAATCGGAATCAGTTAAAATCGGTGGTAAAATCGGTAAAATCGGTCAAACTCGTTAAAATCGGTCGAGTTTACCGAGTTTACCGATTCTAGCAAAAGTGCCTCTTTAACCTTTAGTTTATTTGATTAATGCCACGTGCCTCTTTTAACATTTGACAAAACCCTAAAAATCATTTTGCAGCCGTTACCCACTAACAGAGTAACCTCCATCTTCTAGATTTATCACCTTCCTCCTCCATTTTTATTGAACTCAACCTCCATCTTCTTGATTTATCACCTTCCTCCTCCATTTTTATTGAACTCAACCTCCATCTTCTCGATTTTTAACCTTCCTCCTCCATCTTCTTGAGCTTCGTGGGTCGATTTTTCACCAGTCCAGCATTGAATCGTGAGCAATGCAGCAGGTTCTTATCTTTTACTTGAATTTCTTTATCTTGAATAGTTTAACTGTATTTAGTTTATTTGATTCATGTTAGAGTAATTAGTCCAGAATACTTGATTCATGTTAGAACTTAGATTAAAATAGTATTTAGTAATTAGTATTTAATAAATTTGATTCATGTTAGTTTATAATAGTGTAATTGTATGCTACTGCTTCGTGGTGTTATCATTATTTACTTATGAATATGATTAGTTGTTACTTGTTAGTACTCAGTAGTCCATCTTCGTGGGTCTACTGCTTAGATTATAATGTTAGAACTTAGTTGTTAGTAATTAGTATTTTGTTATTTATTTATGATTAGTTAAACAAATAATTTATGACTCATGACTATTTATTTGGTGTGTTTTTGGATTTAAATCAGTATGTCTACTTCCGGTTCTAGTACTGGCAAAAATAAGAGAAAAAATGCATTTGGTAATAGGGCTGACCCAGGTTGGGAACATGGTACTGATGTTGATAAAAATTCTAAGAGAGTTAAGTGTAATTATTGTGGTGTCGTGCGTTCGGGTGGAATTTATAGACATAAACATCATTTAGCTTGTACTGGTGATAATGTTGAAGCTTGTTTACAAGTCCCTGATGATGTCAAGCATAAGTTTAGAGTATTATTACAAGCAAGCGAAGTGCAATCTAGTAGGAAAAAGAGAAAGTTATATGACATTGGTGAAGAAGAAGAAGAATCCTATGAATTGAATAATCAAGGAGTGCGAGGGAGTATAGATGCTTTTGTTAGTAGAAGTAAATTTGGCACACAAACAACACTTAACCAAAAATACAAAAAGGGAGAACGGGAAGAAGTTTGTCAACAAATTGCTCGTTTTTTTTACACTAGTGCTATTCCGTTCAATGCAGTTAATAATCCTGAATTTCCAATTATGGTTGAAAAGATTGCAAAGTTTGGAATTGGACTTAAACCTCCTAGTTACCATGAAATGAGGGTTACTTTCTTAGACAAAGAAGTGAAAAATGTGATGACTATGCTTGAGGAGTTTAAAGAAGAGTGGAAAAAGACTGGTTGTACTATTATGTCCGATGGATGGAGCGATAGAAAAAGACGTTCAATTTGTAATTTCCTTGTGAATAGTCCCAAAGGAACAGTTTTCTTGTCTTCTATCGATACATCTGAGATTTCGAAAACAGCTGATAAAGTCTTTGATATGTTGAATGCTGTTATAGAGAAGGTTGGATTGGAAAATGTTGTTCAAGTTGTAACAGATAATGCTGCAAACTACAAAGCAGCCGGTGAAAAGTTGATGGAGAAATGGCCAACCATGTTTTGGACACCATGTGCTGCTCATTGCATAGATTTAATGTTAGAGGATTTGGATAAAAAGTTAAAGGTTCATTCCGTGACAATTGCGAAGGCTAGGAAGATAACAACTTATATTTACTCTAGGACATTGCTTCTTACTTGGATGAGGGAGTTTACAAAAGGTAAAGAATTAATTAGACCTGCTGTCACTAGATTTGCTACGTCTTACCTTACATTGAGATGCTTGAATGAGCATAAAGGATCGTTATTGGCTTTGTTTGCTTCGAATAAGTGGAAATCTAGTAAGTTCTCTTCATCCGTCGAAGGAAAAAGGGTTCAAAGAATTGTTTTAGATACTAGAGGATTTTGGCAGGGTGTTGTGACATGTTTGAAGGCAGCCTTACCTCTTGTGAAAGTACTTCGCATGGTTGATTCTGATGAGAACCCGGCAATGGGGTTTATATATGAAGCAATGTCACAAGCAAAAACCAAATCAAGGCAAATTTTAATGATGTTGAAAAAAAGTAAGTTTCCATTTTTCATATGCAAATGTTTACATATTAATTAAATATTTAATTTCTTATATTATTTTTTTACTGTATAGCTATAAGCCGATTTTGGATATTGTTGATGAACGTTGGGTAGATCAGTTGCATAGACCATTACATGCTGCTGCTTATTTTCTAAATCGACAATATCAGTATAGTCCAAATTTTCAAGCGAATGCGGAGATTAAAATAGGTTTATATAATTGCTTACAAAGAATGGTTCCCGATGCTGAAGAGAGAATGAATATTGATCTTCAAATGGATGCTTTTAAAAATGCTAGAGGACTTTTTGGATTGCCTACAGCTATCTTGACTAGAACAAAGAAAACTCCAGGTAATTTCTTTTTCACTTTTTAACTTTTTATATATCCATGACTTCTTTATATAAATATGCTTATATAATTGTTCATGTCTTATTTATAGCCGATTGGTGGGATTCATATGGTGATGAATGTCCAGAATTAAAGAGATTTGCTATAAGAATTCTAAGCTTGACATGTAGTTCATCTGGTTGTGAACGAAATTAGAGTGCCTTTGAAATGGTATATAAACTATTTGTGCAATCTTAAATTGTTCATGTCTTATTTTGTACTTAGTATTTGTTTAAATTCGTATTAGGTTCACACAAAGAAAAGAAATAGGTTGCAACAAATGATCTAGTTTTTGTCATGTACAATCTTAAATTGAAGCGTAGACAAGAGAAACGAAAGAGTGCAACAATAATACAATCACCTATTGTTTTGGATGACTTGCCATCTGATGATGAATGGATAGCAGAGATTGAAGATCCAGTTCTTCCATCTGATAACCAATGGCTAAATGATCTTGATAGAGCTGCCCGGAGATTTACTAGATCAGTAGCACAGACTGGAGGCGAAAGCACCGATGGAGAACCCAATGACATTGAAAGTATGTTTCCCCTTCGCCTTTTTTTAAACATTTGTTAAATGCTAAGTTAAAATACTCACTTCTTTTTTTATATATAGCTGAAAATGATAATGTTGAAGTGCAATGGTTGAGTGATGATGACATAACTGCAACATTTGATGATTCGAATGAATTTGATGGAGGTGATTTGGGTGGTGGTGAGGATGGCAACATTGGAGCGACTACCACAGGAACTACAACGGGAACTGATATGGCAAGTGATGATGGAAGTTTTGGATATGATGAATGATGACTAGTGAATTATTTGTTCCAAAACTTGTATTTGACTTTATTAGTAGATAATGTAATTTACATTGCTTATAATGTAGTAGCGAAGACGTGAAGACATGAAGTAACTACCTTGACTTTTGTTTTATTGCACAATATATTGGTAATAGTTGATTTTAAGTGTTTATTTTACATTAAAAATGTCTAGAAATAAATACAAACATCAAAAACTAACTAAATCTGCAAAATTGGTAGAATCGATCGATTTTACGATTCGATTTTACGATTCGATTTTAAGAGCTGCTTCCGATTCAAAGTAAAATCTCGATTTTAACAACCTTGCTTCTAATGATATTTCCAAATCCATAAAAATTGTGCATCAATAAAAGATTAGAGAAGGCTTTAAATGATTGGCCAAATTGTATAGGAAAAATAAAAGGCCACGCGTTTTTTTCTTTTTTTGGGCCGGGCATTTGTGTTTTAAAGGAGTCGTGTTTACCTCCTTTTTTTGTAACGGCTAGTTTTCTACTCCAAAGCCTATATAGAGGCTTTGTCCCTCATTGTAAGGATTCATTCTAGACATTACACATTTTCTTATTTTGTGATTCTTGGAGCATTTCCCATTGTAAGGAAATAAGATTCTTTTTGTTCCTCTTGTGCATTGTTTGTCTCTTTAATCATCCCACTCCTAAAGGTGTGGAACACCTTTTAATCTCTTCTTTGTGAAACAAATCAAGAGTGCATCCTTCATGGGCATTGAGTGAAACTCAATAACGAAGGTGTAGAACCAACAAGTGTTGGATTGAGGGGTTGATTAGGAAATCAAGAATTGATTTCTTTGGTATTTTGGCGTTTTCATTGTGGGTAGATTACTCGACAATCCTGCGTGAGAATCGAGGGGCTTCATTGTGGGCAAGGTCGTGGATCCGGAGGGCCGACCTTAGTGCAAATTGGTATCGGAGCAAGTGTAACGAGAGGGCGCAATCCACCATTGTCGACACACAAGAAAAACGAATTGCACAGCAGAAATTAGAGGGACAAATTTCTTCAAAAAACTTGGTAATATCTTTCTAACTTACGTTTTAGATTATATACGAAGTAGTAATCTCGACAAAGGTGATGTTTAATTCATCATTTCCATAAATTTTTATCTCCAATTCAATTTCTAATTGAAAAAAAACGTGCCAAATTACAAACTGATTTTCTGATTTTACTGATTTTCTTTTGTGCGAAATACTTGTGCAATTGCAATCTGATTTTTTTTTTTTATTATTTTTATTTTTTTTCTTCTTGTTATTTTGTTGATACCCACATTTAATTGAAGAGAATATATTTTCTTGATCACGTTAATGAACAACAAGCAAAAGAATTAATAAAAATCAGAAATTAAAAAGTTGCGTGCAACATTTGGAAACTACACAAGCACCTTTCGGACTTTTTTGTGCACTATTGCTGCAAATTTAATACTGTGCACGTATTGGTTTTATATTGCAACAGCACACACAAAGAAAGCATTAGAAAGAAATTTTTGGTGCAATTTGACATCACAATCAAATTCTTGGTACAAAAAGAATTTTTAAAAAAATCAGAAGTAAATAAAAAATATTCGTACAGCATTGTGGAACCAAGAATCTGATTTTTCGTGCCCATTTTGCTGTTTCATTGCTGTTACGTGCACATTTCCATCTGTGTTCATTGCTGTTTTCTGGTTTGGAAATCGCATAGGATCAATATCTTCTGATTTTCATTTGCTCAAAGCTTTCTTGAATTCTAAGTTTTGTGGAAAACTTCAAGAAATTGGGACATAAGTTGCTACTGTCAGAAAACTGTGCACACATTTGCTTCATATTACTGATTTATTAATTCTTATTTTGTTTCTTATTCTTGATTTTTTTTGTTACCTTTGTTATTTGTTTCGTAAGTCGTTTTTGTTATTCGTCTTTTATTTTTGCTATTCGTTTTGCTATCCATTCTTAATATTTGTCTTCTACTTTTGGTTATTGTCTATTTCTTATATTTTGTTGATATATTTTTTCGTGTATTGTCATATTGCGTTCTTGCACTGTTAGAGAGACCATATCTGTTCTTCTGTCTATTGGTGTAATTGTTGTGCTGGTATCTTAGTTGTCGAGACTTAGAATACATGGATGCTAGATTAGAGGCTATCGAGGAGACTTTGTATAGGGTGACTCAACTATTAGCCCAAACTAGAGTAGAGACCCCAGAGAGACGACCCGTAAACCACAATGAGGATCAAGAAGACCAAACGGTGAGGATAGACATTAAAGAATTTGATGGACAATCTAACAAACCGGAGGTTGATATTGAGTGGGAAGCAAGTTTGGATAGGTACTTTGATTATAAAAGCACTACACCCGAGAGACAATTTAAACTAGCCAAAATTAAACTAACAAAATTAGTTGCTATATGGTTAGAGGGCCTTCTGAAACAAAGAATAAGGGACGATAGGGCTAAGATTGAAACTTGGGACAAGTTGAAAAAGTATTTGAGGAGAAAGTACGTACCTAACAACTATAAACATCAACTGTACCTTCAGTGGAGTACCTTGAACCAAGGGGGAAAAAGTGTGAGCGAGTATATCCAGGAATGGGAAAGATTGGTAGTTTTATGTGATATCAATGAGACCGATGATATAAAGGTAGCGAAGTTTATAGCTGGATTGAGGGAAGACATTGGGAACAAATTAATGTTAATACCTAATCTAGACTTACAATTAGCCTTTAACATGGCTACCACCATTGACCAAGTTTCGACCAAAAGAAAGATATCAAACAAAAACTACCACAAAAATTTTAGGACTTTTTCACCTCGTAAGCACAACAGTCCACCTAGGAAGAACCATAGTCCACCCAAGAGGTATGATACCCCACCTAGGAGAAACCACCATAGTCCATCTAAGCCACCAAGAAGGGCTAGTCCCAACCATAGTGCATCGAGCAAGGCAAATGTACCTATGAGGAAAATAGTGTGTTTTAAATGCCATGGACATGGACACTATAAGAATGATTGCCCAAATGCTAGAGCCTTCACGAACCAAGAATGGAAAGAGATTTTAGAGGACACTAAACCTAAGGTCATGCTTATAGCTAAGAATGGTGGAGAAGAAGAGAGTTGGCCTTCGGTACCTGAGGATGAACCCGAGGGATCTTATAGAGTGAGAGATTTCGGGAAGCTGATTAGATATGAGGATAGCCATGAGGAAAGTGATTCCGAGGAGGAAAGAGAAAGAATTATGCCGGAGGATGAGTATTATAATCTAATAGTGCGAAGGAGTCTACACACCACACTTGAGGAAAAAGAGAGCAATCAAAGAGAAAATATTTTTCAGACTAAGTGTCGAGTGAAAGATAACGTCTGTGACATGATCATTGACGGAGGGAGCGAATCTAATTGTGTGAGCTCAGACCTAGTACACGAATTGAAATTGAAAACCAAGCCTCATCCACGACCTTACAAGCTTAAGTGGTTGGACAACAATGCTAGTGGATCGATAAATAAGCAGTGCTTAGTAGGATTTGCTATAGGGTCTTACAAAGATAAGGTTCTTTGTGATGTTTTAGAGATGAGTGCTTGTCATATACTATTAGGGAGGCCGTGGCAATATGATAGGAAGAGCAGGCACAATGCGTTCATCAATATATACACTGTTAGACATGAGGGCACACTTAAGGATTTAATTCCCTTACCCCCACATAAGGCTATACCACCACCTGTTAGGAACCCAGTTCACTTGATGAGTAGACGAGTGTGCGAAAAGGAGCTTAAGAATAAGAATATGATCTATGCATTGTTCACTAAGGAAATAGAGGAAGTAGTCGACATACCATTTGAGGTTAAACCGTTACTACAACAATATGCCGATGTTTTTCCTGATGACCTCCCTAAAGGATTACCACCCATTAGGGGCATCGAACACCAAATAGATCTCATTCCTAGAGCAACCCTACCAAATAATCCGGCGTATAGGACTAACCCTACGGAGACTAAAGAGTTACAAAGGCAAGTTGAGGAATTATTACAGAGAGGCTATGTGAGAGAAAGCCTTAGTCCTTGTGCTGTCCCTAAACTTCTTGTACCTAAGAAAGATGGAACCTGGAGAATGTGCATAGACAGTAGAAGTGTTAATAATATCACCATTAAGTATAGATTCCCCATTCCACGAATAGATGATATGCTTGATGAACTGTCCGGAGCACAATGGTTTAGTAAAGTAGACTTAAGGAGTGGTTACCATCAGATTAGAATGAAGGAAGGTGACGAATGGAAAACTGCCTTTAAGACTAAATATGGGTTATATGAATGGTTAGTCATGCCATTTGGGTTGACCGGAGCACCTAGTACATTCATGAGGTTAATGAATGAAATACTACGACCTTAAAGAACACCTTGACCATTTGAAGCAATTGTTTGAAACCCTAAGGAAACAAAAGTTATATGGGAAACTAGAGAAATGTAGTTTCTTAATGAAGGAAGTAGGGTTTTTAGGGTTTATCATAGGCAAAGATGGAGTAAAGGTGGATCCATCAAAGGTAGAAGCTGTTAAGAATTGGCCTACACCAACCACTATTACACAGGTGAGATCTTTTCATGGTCTTGCATCCTTTTATCGAAGGTTCATAAGGAATTTTAGTGCTATCATGGCCCCTATTACAGAGTGTACCAAGAAAGGCAATTTTAGTTGGACCCCAGAAGCTCAAAAGGCCTTTGAGCTAATTAAGGATATTATGTGCAAGGCCCCTGTTTTGAAATTACCTGATTTTTCTAAACCTTTTGAAGTGGAATGTGACGCATGTGGCACTAGCATAGGTGCTGTATTAATTCAAGAAGGAAGGCCGGTAGCATTTTTCAGTGAGAAGTTAAATAAATCTAGGCTTAACTATTCCACATACGACAAAGAGTTCTATGCTATAATTAGAGCCTTAGAAAATTGGTCTAACTATCTTAAGATGCAACCTTTCGTATTGTATACCGATCATGAGTCTCTGAAAAACATACATGGACAAAATAAACTCAATCCTAGACATGCTAGATGGGTTGAACTTTTACAATCATTTAATTTCTCAGCTAAGTACAAAACTGGTAAAACTAATGTGATAGCTGACGCGTTAAGTAGGAGACATACTCTATTAGCCATCCTTGAGACTAGGGTGATTGGTTTTGAAATGATCAAAGGACAATACATGGGTGACCTGGATTTCAATGATTTGTACACATCATGTTTAAAGGAACCACAAGGCTCGTTTCATATACAACAAGGTTTCTTGTTTAAGGGAAATAGGTTATGTATTCCTAAGACTTCACTTAGACAATTACTAATTAGGGAGATCCACGAGGGAAGTTTGAGTGGACATTTTGGGATACAAAAGACCTTAGATATGCTAGGAGAACATTTTTATTGGCCAAAAATGTTGAGGACAGTTGGTAAATACATTCTAAGGTGTGAAGCTTGCATTAAGGCTAAAATAACCTTCCATAAGGGAGAATACATGCCATTACCAGTAGCTAGTAAACCTTAGGAACACTTAAGCATGGATTTTGTCATAGCCTTACCTAGGACACAAAGGGGGAAAGACTCTATCATGGTAGTAGTTGATAGATTTTCCAAAATGGCCCATTTCATTGCTTGTACTAAGGTTGACGATGCTAAGCACATAGCTAGGTTATACTTTGCAGAGATTGTACGGTTGCATGGGGTACCAAGAACTATTGTGTCTGACCGAGATAACAAATTTCTTAGTCATTTCTGGAGAACCCTATGGAGTCTGCTAGGTACAACGTTACTTTTTAGTACAGCCCATCACCCTCAAACTGATGGACAAACTGAGGTAACTAATAAGACATTAGGAACCATCTTAAGAACATTAGTAAGCAAAAATCTTAGAGATTGGGACCTAAAGCTTAGCCAAGAAGAGTTTGCCTACAATAGAAGTCCTAGCTATGCCACCAAACACTCACCTTTTGAATGTTTGTATGGGGACAACCCTCTTCTTCCAATATCTCTTACTTGTGCTAATAATGATGACAGGAAAGCTTAGGATGCAGTTGAACAAGCCAAAGACATGATGAAGTTACATAAAGTAATTCAGGACAACATCAACTAAGCTAATGCGAGATACAAGCACAAAGAAGACGGGAAACGCAAAGGAAGAATACCATTGGAAGTTGGCGACTTAGTTTGGATTCACCTAAGGAAAGACCGATTTCCACAGTTGAGGAAGAACAAATTGATGCCACGAGCAGCCGGCCCATTCCCAATCATTGCCAAGCATGGCGACAATGCGTACAAAGTTGAACTTCCACCGGATTACAACGTCTCCAACACATTTAACGTCGGGGATCTACAATTGTACCAGAAGCATCAAGAATTGAGGTCAATTCTTCCCCAAGAAGGAGGAGTTGAACCATGTGTAGCACTACCAAACCATGGTTCAGTCCAAGTCCATGATCATAGCCATGAAGAGGATACTCAATCACTCTATCAAAGCATCAATAACTTGGATGAAGATGGGCACAATATTTTGACACATGGACCTCGCCATCAAGGGTCGAGAACACTTCTAATGATATTTCCAAATCCATAAAAATTGTGCATCAATAAAAGATTAGAGAAGGCTTTAAATGATTGGCCAAATTGTATAGGAAAAATAAAAGGCCACGCGTTTTTTCTTTTTTTGGGCCGGGCATTTGTGTTTTAAAGGAGTCGTGTTTACCTCCTTTTTTTGTAACGGCTAGTTTTCTACTCCAAAGCCTATATAAAGGCTTTGGCCCTCATTGTAAGGATTCATTTTCGACATTACACATTTTCTTATTTTGTGATTCTTGGAGCATTTCCCATTGAAAGGAAATAAGATTCTTTTTGTTCCTCTTTTGCATTGTTTGTCTCTTTAATCATCCCACTCCTAAAGGTGTGGAAGACCTTCTAATCTCTTCTTTGTGAAACAAATCAAGAGTGCATCCTTCATGGGCATTGAGTGAAACTCAATAACGAAGGCGTAGAACCAACAAGTGTTGGATTGAGGGGTTGATTAGGAAATCAAGAATTGATTTCTTTGGTATTTTGGCGTGTTCATTGTGGGTAGAATACTCGACAATCCTGCGTGAGAATCGAGGGGCTTCATTATGGGCAAGGTCGTGGATCCGGAGGGCCGACCTTGGTGCAGATAACCAATATTGCATTGCCTTCACATTTTTCAGGGTGAACCGCAACACCTTTCTGAGAAACAATATGCCCTTAATATGCCAACTCCGAATGACCAAACTCACATTTTTCAAGTTGGCATAGAGCTCATGGGTTTGCAACAAATGTTAAACTACCTCCAAATGTTGTATGTGGTCCTCCAATGAAGAGCTATTCACGAGAATATCGCCAAAAAATACAAGAACAAATTGTCTCATAAACCGCCTGTAATGCTGGATCTGGTTAAATTCATCAACAATCTGGTTCTACTAGATCTGGATCTGGCCGATTGACCCCAAGGATCACTCCCTCTCCTTCCCTACAAATTTTGTTCATCATCGTCTTTAAAGTGATTCAATTCCTCTCCAAGGTCTGATCGCCTTTAAGAATAACCTTGCCCCTTTGTTAGTGAAACTACATCATGGGTGAGAGCCAATTGGTAGTGATTATACCTAATTTCGCTAACCAATCAATACCTAAAATAATATCCGAGTGGCCGAAATCTAAAGGAAGGAAGTTTCAGTAATGCAAATCGGACCCAAGTCCAAGTCATCCTCCATACAAACACCACATCCCTTGGTGGCTTCCCCATTCCCCAAAGTCACCTCGAACGTCTCTGTGTTAGTCACCGACAAGCTCAAACGTTGTATGGTACCTGGGGAGATGAAATTATGGGTAGCCAAGGGATCAATAATCACAATCACCGAGCTACTCCCCTTAAATCTTGCCTATCAACTTCATCGTTTTAGGGTTATCACTTCAAACCACATAACTCAACGAAATACTTAGTGGGTTCTCGACTTTCTCCATTTCCACATCCAATTCAGCCTTCGAATACTCCTCATCATCATCATGCTCGCCTACTATCAAGACACTGAGTTCTCGCCTCTTAAAAACATGCCCCATCCTCCACTTTTCGTCACGTCCAAAACAAAGACGCCCTTCTTTTTTTGGTCTTGGAATTCACGATCAAAAGTCGCTTGGTTTCTTGGTGGTCATATTTTGAGGAAGAAGGTGAGGAGTGGGAAATATAGGGCTGGTTTTTCTAATTTGGGTACGGTACATTGTTAAAATTGTGATTTTGATCTACGATTCTATGATCCAAAAATAAGCGAGTGATTTGACTCGTAGGTAGAATCTTAAAGTTGTAGAATCTTACGATTCTAGTCGGAATAAATTTTTCAGAGGTAGAATCATAACACGACTCTACGATTCTACGATTTAACGATCTAATTCTACAAATTTGTTATGAATTATTTTTAATTTTTCTTATATACCATCTTTTAATAATCTCTTTCACATATACACATAAATTTCAAATGTTCCATCATGAAGACTTATAAAAAATAAATTTCTTAATCGGTATGAAGATTTAAACTAATTATTGAAAAGTTTTTTCGTTATATTCTTAATAAAAAAGTCAAAGAAACTTTAATTCATAAATTTATACTTTTGAATTGGATAATAATGATAAGAAACTAGATATTCTTAAAATATTTAAGTTTATTTGTAGAATCGTATAAATCTACAATTCGATTCTACCAATTTGATTCTACCTTTCTAAAAGATTCTTAGAATCGCAATTTTAACAACATTGGTAGGGAAGGTTAGTTTTAGGGTTATGTTGATAATTTTGGGGGCCTCCAACTGTCTCCATTTCTACTTCCAATTTTTTCTCTATCCATAAGGCTCACTTAATGGCTTCTTCAACTAAATTAGACTTAAAAAGCCTCAACTTAGTTTGTATCCCCCTCCTTAGTCCTTTCGTAAAATTCGCAAGCAAAAATTCTTCCACCACGTTCTCCAATGGTGAAACGTACTATATGAACTGAGTGATATAGTCTTCCACATCTCTCTCTTGTTTGATCGATAGCCATTATTCGTTAACAAACCGTCCTTATTAAGCCCTTTGAAATGGCTTCACAGCTTCTCGTTCAGTTTCTTCCAACGAGTGATGGGATTCCCCTTGTTTTCCCGCTAAGACCACAACAATGCTTTCCCTTCCAACCCTAGATGACAAATCCTACCTTCTCTGATTCGGTCAACTGATAAAACTCAAAGTATCTTTCCGTTTTCATAATCCAAGCATCAAGATCCACCCCAGTGAACACTGGAAACTCAAGTCAGCTCCCTGGTATCTCCGGACTTCTCACCTACAGTCGTTCGATGCTGGTTACGCAATCCGAAACCCCTCCTTCAAGAAACAACCCATCATTAGGGCGTCTACCCGAACTACAATTCTCCTCCATTTGATATTGGCCAGTAGAACCGGTAGATGTTCTCATCCCCTTAATTTTGTCGTCAAGACCCCTAGAGAAACTCTATGTTCCTCTTGATTCTTGTGGGTTATCGTAATTGGCTGCCATATCATGTAAAATAATTCCTTGGAATTTTTGTGTTCCAAAATTGATTCTTGTAGGGCTCTAACATTTTCCTTCAAAGCATTAAGTCGATTGGTTTGAGATGAAGCCATTTATCAAATGCTCTGATACCACTGTTACGTTTGCACAATAACATAGAAAGATAATTAGGTTGGACAGAAAGAAGAATAGAAGAAAGAAAGAATAGGGAAGAAGAGACAAGAGAAAAGGGCAATTGGAAATGCTTTTATATAGTAGCTGGGCAAAATACCTCCGAGCTCTTTAAGTGGCTCAGTAACTCCAATGCAATCTTTTTATACATAAGCAAAGCAATTTCATAATTTTGGAAATTATAATAGATATACTAAACTACTGTATATAGCCGTGCAATGCATGGATATATCAATGTGTTGATAAATATAATTATAATTTCTAAGTAATGGCAATGCAAAATTTCTAAGTAATCGTTATAAAATTATCTAGTTTGAATAAAATGTATAATAGAAATAACTATTAATTATTTAATGACAACTTGTGACTTCACTAGTGGAAAAAAAGCTATTGGCTGCTGCTAATTGGCTGCTGTTATAGTGTATACGCAGCCAATATATGAAATTTTAAAAAAAAATTGATCAATGGCTGCGGTTTGCTTACATGTCCGCGACCAATTACTGGAATTTAAGCAATGGCTGCGGTTTTATTTAGGTCCGCAGCAAATAAGTAAAAAAAACCCTAATATAATGTCGCGCCTCCTTTTATCTAATTAGCATTTAAAAAAAAAAACCTAATATATAATGTGCGCCTCAAACCCTGCTGTACAAACCCTTCATCTAGAACGGCGCTTTCTTCATCCTAAAAAACCCTGAACGGCGCTTTCTTCATCCTAAAAAACCCTAAAAAAAACCATCAAACCCTTCATCTTCAAAAACGGATGAAAACCCTTCATCAAACCCTTCATCTTCATCCTCAAAAAACCCTTCATCTCTTCTTCTGAAAAGCACATTTTGATGATGTTCGACATGGTTTCATATCTTCAACATCTTCCAGTTGATGATGTTCGATATATGGTTTCTGGGTTCTTCGATTTCTGGGCTCTTCGAACATCATTAAGTTGATGTTGATGTTCATCGGTTGATGTTCGAATTTTCCAGATGATGTTCGATGTTCGAATTTCTGGGTTCTTCATGGGTTGATGTTCGATGTTCGAATTTCTGGGTTCTTCACGGGTTCGAATTTCGAACATCATTTTCAGATCTTCATGGGTTGATGTTCGAATTTTCCAGATGATGATGATCTGAATTATTAAGTTGATGTTGATGTTCGAATTTCTGGGTTCTTCGATTTCTGGGTTCTACGATTTCGATTTCGAACTCATGAAAAAATCCAGATGAAAATCGAAATTATCAAGATCTTCAAGTCATGAAAAACCCACAATCAAAAACCCAATGATGATCTGAATTTTCCAGATGAAAATCGAAATTATTAAGATCTTCAACTCTTCAACTCATGATGTTCGAATTTCTGGGTTCTTCGATTTCGATTTCGAACCCATGAAAATTTCGATTTCGATTTCTGGGTTCATCAAGTCGTCATTTGAGTCGAAAATTTCGTAATTTCAGGTAATTTTGCTTTTAATTTCATTTTTAATGCGTTTTTGATTGTGGATTTTTGTTCAATCGCAGGAAAAGTTGTCATTAGGGGAAAAATCATCAATTGGGAACGAACAATTCACGCCTAGATTCGATGGGAAAAATCATCAAGTCGTCATTTGTTTAATCTAGATCTATATGTATTAGATCTGTTAATGTATAAAACAAGATTATTGGGTTTATTGGGTTTGTTTCATTGTTTCATTGTTAATGTATTAGATCTGTTAATGTATAAAACAAGATTGTGGGTTTTTGTTTCATTGTTCGATTCTTCAACTTTTTTGTTCTGGGTTTATTGGGTTTGAGATCTGTATAAAATCAACTTTAAAAAAAAACAAAAAAATTAGGGCTTTAAAGGCTGCGGTTTTTAACATGTCCGCAGCCTTTAAAGCCCTTTTTGTTGTTTTTAAAACGGACCAAAGGTTGCGGTTTTTAGGACCGTAGCCAATAATTTTTTCACATTTGCTGCTACTCCAAGGGCTGCGAGACAAAACCGCAGCCAATACCCCCATAAAAACCGCAGCAATTGGCGATTTTTCCACTAGTGCTTTTATAAATTCTAAAGCAAAATTGAAAAAAAGACTCCATTCTTGAGAAGAGAAAAAATTTGAAAGAAAAAGTGCAAATAAAATCGATTTATATGAAAAAAATTTATTTTTAGTAAAATATACTTTATGAAAAGGTAAAGGTAGCCTAAAACTAATATTAAATTAAGCTTGTAAGAAAAGCTTTATTTTAATTGATAATTTAGACACGTAAATGAATAATCAAACAAATAAATAAAAAAGTTTTATATTTTTATAGCTTTTAGAGAAATTTGGGTTAAAGAAAAGATTTTTAGTTGTTACATTTTTTTCGGGTGAAATATTGTACAACTACAACACATGAAAAATCAATTAAATATACATGAATTGATTAAAAATCCAAGTCTAAATCAATAAAAATTAAAAATGATGAGAAAATCTTTAGAAAAGCTTAGAAAATAGAAAAAATTAATATATTATAAATTTTAATAATGAGAAATATATTCAATCATGAAATATTCTCTTATTTCAAAGATAGTTTTAAATTAAACTTGCAAGAGAAGTTTTTAGAGAGAAAACTTATTATATAATCATAAATTAGTTGACAATCATGAAAAAGACATCATTAATAAGTAACCAATAGTTTTTTGCCAAATCATCATTTAATGTAAGATTGCCACTTGGAATTTTCTAAGACTTTGAGTATATAGTATGATTCATTAGCAGTATTCTAATTTTCTAAATTTAGCTGAGTCATACACTCAAACTTTTAATGTAAGATTGCCACTTGGAATTTTCCAAGACTTTTTATAAATTTTCCAAGATTGACACTCAGACATAGATAGGTTAGTTAGACACTTCATTTAGGACAAAAAATATTCTATTTTTCTAAATTTCGCTGAGTCATACACTCAGACTTGCACCCATATCAGATACGAGTTCCCGAGTATGGATAAATGAGCAGGGTAGTATCTTTTCATTATGACTCAACCTTTTTTCTTCATTCTTCTTATCCTCGTATTCTATAGCGACTATTAATATGCTTGCAGAATCAAATGGTTGCAATTCTTGCTCGCTCTCTAAATCTTCAATGCTGCTTTTAGTAGGTAAGGAAGCCATGATACAGTTTTTAAAAAGTTCCTAGCTGTCTGATACATCAAATTGTGTTTGGAGCCCTTATCGTTAGCTAGTATTTAATTTGAACTCGATGCGACATTTTATATATCTGATTTGCTTGGTCTAGTGTAGGTAACACCTAATTCTAGTCCAATTGTTACACATCAAGAGTTCTCCTTTCATTAGTCTTTTGTAAGTTGTCACTTCCTATATTTCTAGCATTCTTCACTTGGATTAGTCATATAATACTAACTAGTCTGACAGAATGATTTATTTTTGTCATGAACTATTCACTAGATGGAAATCAAATTCATTTTCCATGCAAGCTTGCTCGTCATGTTGAAGGAAAATTGTGGAAGGAACTCAAACAATTTTGTAATAGTTATAGTTAGTAGCTTGGTGAATTTCAGTTACCAACTTGAAAATACTATTACTATTGCTCATTATCTATTTGTATCATCACCTTCATCGTTTAAGTGAAAAACTGCTAGTGTCAAATTATTCCCTTTGGTTTAAGCTTGTGTATCAAATTAGCCACTTAAGTATGATAAATTGACAATTTTGTTCAAAATGAATGTACTTTGCTCACTTATGTTGCTTTTTGATGACTATATTACTGCACACTGCACACTATCTACAGGTACATTTTACATCGAGTGTGCGGAAGTAATATCAGTTCTCGAAAATGCAACACAAGACTCTCGTGTTCTTCTCAACAAGTTGTGTTGAGGAACAAGTACTTTTGATCAATATGCCCTAGCATTTGCGGTAAGGATTTCCTGATAATTTTATCCCTCATTTTTAGAATTTGGTCATGGAATGAATTGTCCAGCTTGCTTTGGTGTTATTGTTGACATGATGTGGTCAAGTTTTTGAATCAATTTATAGCATTTACTAGTAGCAATGTACTAAATGATATCGTTCGTCATTATATGATATGGAACACAGAAGAAGCAAGAACCATCAAATTGATATCATTCGTCATTATATGATGTGATCAAGTTTAACACAGAAGAAGCAAAGAACAAGAACCATCAGTTTTACCATCACGGAATAAAGTCATCATTATATCAGAAGAAGCACTGTCACAACCACCATTAAAAAAATGAAGGAGTTTTGATAGCTTTGGAGCAAGCACCATAGTCATATCTTGTTATTGTAGTTTCTCATTAGTTTTGTTAATGTTATTATATAAATAACAATCGTAAGAGTTGTATAGCTTTATAGGAGATATACTTTTGTAAATTTATTATATAGTTAATAAAAATAAAAACCTT
Organism: Amaranthus palmeri; assembly: GCA_019776075.1. NCBI lineage: Eukaryota > Viridiplantae > Streptophyta > Magnoliopsida > Caryophyllales > Amaranthaceae > Amaranthus > Amaranthus palmeri. The sequence goes on from JAAKBH010000411.1 coordinate 164,015, forward strand.
TATTATTCTAATTAGTTGTTTCATTTATTTTTTATTTAATCTATATATTAAAAACGATAATAACAAACATATTTTTTATATATTATACAAATAACCCATTATTTGTATCATTTGTTCCATAGAAGCGATACAAATAACTGTTATTTGTATCGTTTGTTTGAAATAAACAATACGAATAATGGGTTATTTGTATCTTTATTTTACAAGAGATACAAATGTGTTATTTGTAACCCTCTTATTAGTAACCCCAAGATATAAATAATCTTAAAACCTATATACAAATAAGGATTATTTTACTAGTGAACATGATAAATGACTTACTAAATCAACAATTTGATGTTCAAAGATACAACAATTTGTAAAAATTCTTAACATCTAGAAAAAAATGTTTTATTGGCACTGAATTTCAAAACCCCCAAAGCCAAATACACAAAATGTCATATTACAATGTTCAAATAGTAGAAAATCGAAACATCAAGAAGTAAAATTCATCAAAAAAAGTTAAAGGATCAATTAACAGCTACATCCTTGAAATTTAGTCATTTAGAATAAGGATCAATCCCCAACAACAGCCTCCAACTTTAGTCATTTTCATTTAAACAGCCGCGAACTTCGTTTATCCTCAACAACAGCCACCAACTTACAAAATGTGACATCGAAACAGCCACTTTACCGGATGACCTGCTAATTGACCCTTGACCATGCCTAATGACCTTTGACTTTACCTTAATTTCACTAATTAAACCTAATTACCAATTTATCCCTATTAAACCCTTCTTCCCCAACCTTTTTCTAACCCACCTCAATCACCTCCATTTCTCCCCTTCACCACCACCACCACCACCACTACCACCACCTCAATCACATCAACCATTCAATTACTAGCAAGTAACAACACAAATAATCACTTCAAGGTTTCAGCTTTTAAAATCCAAAATCACCCATTCATTCAACCCAATTCAAATATTTCAACACAACAATGAAAGTAATACCTGCAGTAGTTGACTTGCCAACTTCACCTTTACCTGAAGCTACTGCTACAATATCCTTAACCCCATCAATTTGTAGACCTTTGGCCTTTCCAGATAATGCAGAAAACTCCCTAAAACCCCCAAATTTCTGCAACATTCAATTAATTTAAATTTACAGAAAAGAGAATTAACTCAATGCCCACAAAAGGAAAATATTAATACATTTCATTACTTGAAAAAAGTAACAAAACCCAGAATTCTTAGTTACCCATTTGTTAAAAATAACATTAAATTTGAATGCTCCTTTCATGGGTTTTCTATGAAACCAAGCTTCAAACCCAGAAATTTTTAGACCTCTGGGTTTTCGTTTTACACCCAATTAATATTACTAAAAACCCAGAAATTTTTATCATTTATATCATTAAGCAAGTAAAAGATTGGAATTTTAGTGAAATCTTACTAAAGACAAAAAAAGACCAACCTTGAAAATCCAATCCAAAGCCTCAATACGAACACTTAAGTCTAATTCCCCACATCTTAATCTATTTAAGTAATCATTTTGGGGAAAGTATTCATTTTCTTTTTCTAACATGAAATTAAAAAGTTCATCACTTTGTTGAGGAAAATGAATTGACGGTTGTGATTGAATCTCACTGAAAATGGAAGTGGTGAAGAAGATTCATGGAGGTCAAAAATGTCGGCCATTAGATAAACCTAAAACACTTTTCTAAAACCCAGATAGAGTTTTAATGGTGGTGGTGGTGAAGGGGAGAAATGGAGGTGATTGAGGTGGGTTAGAGAAAGGTTGGGGAAGAAGGGTTTAATTAGGGATAATTGGGTAATTAGGTTTAATTAGTGAAATTAAGGTAAAGTCAAAGGTCATTAGGCATGGTCAAGGGTCAATTAGCAGGTCATCCGGTAAAGTGGCTGTTTCGATGTCACATTTTGTAAGTTGGTGGCTGTTGTTGGGGATAAACGAAGTTCGCGGCTGTTTAAATGAAAATGACTAAAGTTGGTGGCTGTTGTTGGGGATTGATCCTTAGAATAAAGAGCGTCAAAGTTATTTTTTTTTATAAACAACAGTCTTCAAATTACCAAACACGACATCCATACAGCCACATCACCGAATGACCATCTAAATAAATGTTGATCAAGGTAAATGACCTTTGACTTTCACTTAAATTCATTAATTTAACCTAACAACCCAATTACCCCCAATCAAACCCTTCATCCGCAGCCTCTCTCTAACCATACCCAATGACTACCACTCTCCCAGTTTAACACCACCACCGCCACCACCATCATTAAAACCTAAATCTTTGAGTTTCAGATCTCTTTTTTGGCGAAAAGTAATGCGTGAATAGACTTTCAATACTTACATGAAAAAATCATTATCTAAACCCTCAAATCTAATTCTCTCCTCAATTTCAGATTCTCTCTTATGATTTATTCTCTTTGATGGGCTTTTCTAAAACCCTTCATTTAATTAAGCAAGTTTCATATTTTTTTTCCTCAATTACCCATTTCTAATTCTAAATCCTTTACCCCTAAATTGTTCCTTCTAAGGTTTAAATGATTAAAGGAAGAAATTTCTCAATTTCTGAAATTCTTAAATCCCTAAAAACCTCTTTTCTTGCAATTGATTATTTGATAGTTGAGAGGAAATACTGTCCAGAGAGAATACATTGACGGATAAATGTCTTCCACCAATGGATACTGTTAGTGAGTCTTACATTGCTATACCCATGGCTTCCCTTAGTGGGATTGGAATTTTACTAAGATAGGTAGAAGGAAGTCTAGAGTGTTAGGATTTGTGTTGAAATCTGATTGGGTGAAGTTGATAAAATATGATGGATTGTGAGGGATTTTAATGGTGGTGGTGATGTTCGGGTGTAAGAATGGTGGTGATTGGGGAGGGGTAGTGAGAGGTTGGGAAAGATTGGTTTACTTGGGGTAATTGTGTAATTAGGTTAGATTAATGAATTTAATTGAAAATCAAAGGTCATTTACCTTGGTCAACGGTTATTTGGCAGGTCATCTGGTGAAGTGGATGTATCGATGTCGTGTTTGGTAATTTGAAGGTCGTTGTTTGTAAAAAAAACTTTTAGGCTGTTTATTCTATAATGACTAAACTTTAAGGTTGTGGTTGGTAATTGATCCAAAGTTAAACAAAGTGATAACACTAGCTAGTGTGTCGTCTGGTTCATTTTTTATCAATGGGGGCTTTCATAATGTGAATAACGTTTGCTACAAAGGGTCAATCACAAATAACCCGTTTGTTATTCTTATCACCAACGAGGAGAAAGTTTGTATTGGGAGCAACTTAAAACAATTAAGGCATTGAGGTTACTGAATTCATAATGTTGAAAACTTGGAATGTTGTTTACTCACAAAAACAATCAATAATTTTCATTGAAAACCAAGTAAATTTTAACAACAAAAATACAAACAAAACGATCACCTAATTAGTGTTAACCAAAACAACCTCAATAATAGTAGAATTATCAACAACACTATGTTGGGTAGTAATAGATTATCCATGTTGTTTCTGCCTTAGCATTTGGTCTTGCACCTAAACACTTACAACTAAAATATGCAGCAAAAAGGCTAAAAAAATCAAGCACCAAAACGAAAAGAAATTTAAAAAATTGCACCCACCAAATTGGGTGGAAAGGGACGCTCAGAGACAGCATGACATAAGGCAACAATTGATGCATAGCTTGTTGCTGCTCATACAATGAAGCATTATGTAATGTGGGCCAACTCTAAATTTTGGCATATCGATCACACAAACATAATTGCATACCCTAATAACATGATGTTCAAATGCATCTAAATATAACTTAATGTTCTATATAATTCGAATTTTATAACAAAATCAAATGAACAATTCAAGATTTATGATTAACAGTGTAACTAATTTTGCAATCATACTACATCAAATACAATATAATTGTATCAAATAGAAAAATTAGAGAAAAGAAGAAAAAAGACGTGTTCCCAGAAGCAGGTAAAGTCGTAGCCTTTAGAAATGACGTCGGATTTAGGATGAGAAGGAGAAGAAGAGATCATAGAACCCACCATTTGACTTACTGTTTTTTTCCTGATTTAATGGCATTCAAAGAATGGAAGATTAAAGAGTGAATAATAAAAAAAAGATAAATTATTATTAGGTTGCTCAACTCTCAAGTGTCAAGAAGACTCTCTACGTCTTCCTTGTGCTTGCTTCACACCTCTATTAATGAAAGCCTAATACACAAAAAGTCACATTACAATGTTTAAATACATTTACAGCCCGTTTGGTTAGTGGTACTAAATGGTCATAATGGGAATGATTCATAGTGTAAAATTTCATCAAAACTTTCATGTCATTCCCATGGTAACGAAGCTTTGATCACAAAAAAGTTTTTTTGTTCACAAATTTCCATTACCTCTTAATACCACCTCTCCGATTGGTAATGCATTGGAATAAATTTTATTAACAAAATAAGATGATTGAAGGTTGTTAAACATGGTCATCAAGATAGCTAAAAGATTTTTAAACTAAAATTACACTAGTTTTTTTATTCCCAATGCCACGATTTATTACCAAACCTAAAAAAACAGATTCCATAAATATTGACCGCAACTAGTGTTGAATGTTGAAGAATAGAGATTACAATGAAGAGATTCTAACCAAAAAATCAATTGTAAAACAAAAACTGAAAATCAAATGGCAAAATAATGAGCTTAAACCTTAAAAACAAATTCACACTAAAATACAGATTCAAAAAAATGTTCACCTCAATTAGTGCTGAATATTGAAAAATAGAGATTGCGATGAAGAAATTGATGAAACAATTGGTATGAAGAAAGTGGGATGAACGGAGGCAGAAGGGAGAAATGAAATGGTCTGAAGAAATGCTAAGCAAATGAGTTGAAGTGAATGTTGAGTAAAAACGTTAAATGGAAATGAAAAGGAAAGTGAATACTCAAAATGATTCTTCATTCAACTATAACAAAAATTTTTTATGGAAACATTGAAACTCCCATTCGACCGAATGGGAGCTTGCTCGACCGAATGGAGTGAGTTCTTAGCTTCAATAATTCTTTAAGGTCATGGAGCTTCAAAATTTAAACGGAGTCTTCTGGAAAGTCTCGATTTGCGAGCTAAAGTCTCAAACACATAGAATTTGACCTTGTTGTCTCCGAAACACCTAAAATAACTGGCCACAAAACAACTCGTAGACAAGAACAAGGTAAAAATCACACGTAATGTGCATAATATCAATTGATAAATGCTAGACCTTACACTAAAAAGGAATCGTAAACGTACTCATAAATGAGCACATCAGCTACCTTAAGAAAGTCGAAGTAAAATTTGTAAATAGTGTTAAAATTAAAGCGTTTCAGATAAAATGAAACAAAGTGAGAACCAAAAGGAGAGAAGGCCAAAAAGTTTTTGGAAATTCCACATGGTAGCATCGAACTTTAATGAAACGTCGCTGGTAACACTCTTTAAAGATTTTTCCACATGATTACATCCAGTTTATGCCTTATCTAACTGCTATAGCATTTTAGTTAAATTCTTGTCAATTCCGTTTAATCACTATTTTGACATATTTATCCTTATTATATTAAGTGTTTCCCTTATTTCTGGTAAAATGCGCGAAAGTAGACTAAGGTGGTATGGACATGTGAAGAGAAAGATTTTCGACGCCCTTGTGAGGAGAGTCGAAAGCATTATAGTAGAGGGCAAGAAGAGTCGTGGAAGACCTAACTGAACATGGGAAGAGAAAATTAAAGCAGACATGCATGAGTTAAACCTCTCTGAGGAACTGACTAGGGATAGGGGTTGTTGGAGGCGTCATATCCATGTATCAGACCATGGTTTTTCTGCGTATAGTCGTTTTGGCTCTTGAGTTCTTGCTTGACCACGTCTTTTGTTTTTTTTTTTTAATTTCCTTTGTTTTTATGTTCTAAATTTGTTTTCTGCCTTTCTAGTGCAGTTGTTTATGCGTTGTTTTTCTCTCTAGTTGCTGGTACATTATCTTTATCTTCTGTGAGCCGGGGGAATCCGTTTGGTCGCCCTCTCCTGCATGCGTATGAGTTGCCGTCGTCTTTCCTTCCCCAGACCTTGCCCATAGTCTTCTTTGAGCGGGATACACTGGGTTAGATGATGATGATGATGATCTGAGAGCGTTAATTAATTAAATAGTAAATTAAACGTGAAAATGGAGAATTAAACATTGAGAGCATAAAAATGATTTAGGGCAAATTATAAAGACAACAACCAACACTTAATAGTGGTAGAAACGTCAAAATGATGAATTAAACGGAAATTGACAAGAATTTAACGGAAAATAATATGGTAGTAAGCTAAGGCATAAACTGGATGGTACTATGCAGAAAAATTTTACAACAGTGCTACCACTGACATTTTATGAAAGTTCAATGCTACCATGTGGAATTTCCCAAAATCTTTTAGTGTAGTCAATGATTGGCTCTGCCTACTTATAGCTCCACCTCCGGTATCGGTTCAACCCACAAAAATGAAGATGATTTACCCCTTTGATAATTTAGAAGTAAAATTGAGAAGAGAATGCTAAATAAGACTTACTTATTAAATATTAAACTTAATTTTAGTTTAATTTTTTTAAAAGAGTTTAATTTGTAAACAAACGATGTGTGTAAGTTCCTAAGAGAGGCTAGTAATTTTTTAGATCATTAAACACATATCAGTTCCTCCCATTTGCTGAACTCTCTTGCTTGAAGATAATCATAACTGTAACGATCCGTTTGGTAGGTAGTAATAAACGAGAGAATGAAAAACTAGTGGATTTTAGTTGAAAAATATTTTGGCCACCTTATAGTCATGTTTGTCTAACTCCAATCATCTCATTTTTTTCATAAAATTAATTCCAATACATTACCATTGGGGGAAGTGGTATTAGGCGGTAATGAAAATTTGTAAACAAAAAAAAGTTTTTGTGATCAAAGTTTTATTACCATGGGAATGATATGAACCTTTTGATAAAATTTTACACTATAAATTATTCCTATTACCACTATTTATTACCACTAACCAAACGGACCGTAAAGAAACTATGTATATTATAAACTTGCTTAGATACCTAATTAATATATAGCTTTTAACATATCATGCATCAAGCTTAAAACTACTTTCCTTGCTATAATTATCAACAGATCAATACCAAGCTGTTCGAAATATACTTGCCATGATCATTTCATGATGCCTTCATCAGAATATCAATCGTTTTTTCAAAGTATACTGGATTCGACTAGTTTATCGAAAAGCTACTTTCGGGTTGTGCTGGTTATGCTATCATGTCCTCAATTTTTGTGAGCAATGATGAAAACTTTCCAAGAACCAGTTTATTAGTCCTGTTCTGGAATAGATTTTTTCATGTTTGAACCCTGTATGGATAAGATATCTAGGATTTTTATGAGTCGTGATTAAATATCGAACATTTTGATCGAATCTCAGGAATCAACTGGGCATTTATCAATTTACAACACTGCTAAGAGAAACAAATTTCCAAATTAAATGACAAAATATTAGGTCTCATCTCTGCTTCTAATAGTGCAAGAATCATGTTGATCTCATCCCTTTGAGGGTGTGATCTATCACTCGAAACAAACACGTGAGATTCTGACCCGATTTGAACCCAACTGCATCCAGGTTTCTTGATCATACCCCTACTTTTCATCAAATTCCTCCATTCTGATGCTTCAGCCCACCTTCCTGCTGATGCACTTATATTTGAAAGTGTTACATAGTTTCCCGAATTATAAGGTTCCAGTTCAAGTAAGTACGTTGATATGTATTCGGCAAGTTCTATCTCATTCCGTTCCCTGCACGCAATTAGCAGTGATCCTAACATTTCTGCATCAGGCTCAAGCGGCGAACTCATAATCACCATAATAGCCTCATCCAGATTACCACAACGGGAAAGAAGTGTAACCAAACAGCCATAATGTTCCTTGCTCGGAGATATGTTGTACTTCGACACCATATCAGCGAATAAATCAAACCCCTCATTCACCAGTCCTCCATGACTGCAAGCTGAAAGAACGCTCGTGAAGGTTACATCATCGGGTTCTATGCCCTCCTCCTGCATATGCTCGTACAATGCAAGTGCGTCTGAAACCTTACTATGTAATCCATAACCTGATATCATAGCATTGTATAATGCTAAACTCTTGTCTGAAGTCATGTTAAAAATCTTCCTTGCATGAGTTATATTTCCACATTTGGCATACATATCAACCAAAGAAGTTGAAAGTTCTACGGAGAAATCATGGCATTGCCTTATGATGTAGCCATGAATCGATTTTCCGAGAAGTAAGGATGTCATATCTATGCAAGCTGAGAGCAAGCCAGTTAGAGTCATAGTATTCGGTTGTAATCCCGATTCTTGCATTTTCTTGAAGTGCAGTATTGCTTCAACAGAAAGCCCATTTTGAGCTAAACCTGTTAAAAGCGTAGTCCAAGTTACGACATTCGGTTCAAAACCAAGTAAATGCATTTGTAAGAACATATTTTTTGCCTCATCTACTTGATGATTCCTTAAGAGTGCACAAAGTAAAGAATTCCAAGATATCAGATTCGGTCGAAAGCCCTGCAGCTGCATCTGATAAAACAACTCCAAGGCTTTACCACCCAACCCTCGTTCAGCACACGCAGCTAATAACGCATTCCATAGGACAAGATCTTTCTCTAAGGCAGAGTCAAATACTCGTATTGCATAGCCTATATCCTTGCATTTGGAATACATGCTAACCAAGCTAGATGCAACAGCGACATCAGAGTCGAGGCGATTTCTTATACAGTAACAATGGCCCTGCTTACCAAGTTTGATATCACCAGTATCAGCACAAGCGGAAAAGAATGAAGCCATGGTAACACAATCGAATCTTAACCCTTTCGATCTCATAACACGACACGTATTTACAGCTATCTCCGCGAAACCTTGCTGTACATAACAAGAGATTAGCAAGTTCCAAGTAACTGCATCTTTTTCCACCATCCTAGTGAATACTAGTTCAGCATCTTCAACCCAACCAATCTTAGAGTAAAAGTTAATTAATGAACTTCCTAAAATACTATCTAACTCTAAACCATACAAAACTGCAAGGGCATGCCCTTGACTACCTTCTTCCACAGCTCCTAAATTCGCCGATGCTGATAGTAAACTTGACATGGTAACCCTAGTTGGTTCAGTCTCTTCAAATCTCATGTCATAAAACAATTGAATTGCTTCCTCATTCATTCCATTTTGTACATATCCTACAATCATTGAGTTCCACACCACACTATTTTTCACAGACATTTCATCAAACACCTTCTTTGCATCTTCAAGAATTCCACATTTTCCATACATATCAACCAAACTGCTTGCAACATACATACATTCTTCAAAACCCACCTTAATCATATACCCATGGATTCCCCTTCCAAATACAATACATTGAGATGCACCGCAAGCCTTTAATGCATTAGGAATCACAAAATTGTCAGGAAAAACCCCATTTTCAAGCATCTCACAATAACCGAATAAAGCTTGTTCATTTAACCCTATCCTAGAATATAACCCAATTATAGCTGCCCATGAAAACACATTTTTGATACACAATCTAGTAAACAACCTTCTAGCACTATTTAATTCATCACATTTTGCATAAAAGATAACTAATTTGGTTTCAATGTACTCATTTTTAATAAAGATTTCACCTTTTTTAATGATTAGCCCATGAATTTGCTGACCCAGAAAATAAGATTGATCATAAACACACCCTTGTAGTAATTCAACATAAAATTCAGGGCCAATTGGGACACAATTGTAGTGCATCTGAGAAAGAAGATTTACTGCTTCTTTAAGTCTTCCATTCCTAGACAAAGAAGATAACTCTAAGAAGCAAGATTTTTTGTCCTGTTGCTTCTCTGAAACATGGGTTGAATTTAATTTGGGAGTAATTAAGGAATTTCTGGGTTTAAAATTAAGGGGATTAAGAAGGTTAGATGTGGGGTTGATTGTTGTTAGATAAGCCATGTAGTGCAGAAAAACAGAGCTCTTGAAGATAAAGTGCTGATCATGGGCCACATGATCAGTTAGTATTTGGGCGTAGGCGATTCTGTTTTGAACAAGCCGTTGACACTTGACACAGTTATTGTTTAAGATAAAAGGAAAATTTGCTCAAAATAATCCAAATTATCATCCGTTGGTCAAAAATAATTTCAACTATCAATTATTTGATAATAATCTCAATTATTATTCGAGTTTATCCAAAACATACGCTCCTCCAAGGTGACCGGCTACAGCAGGTTCAACCCTTCCCCTTTATTTCTTTCTTTTTTTATTTTACTCAACATGTTCGGAACCGCGACAGGTTCCGAACCGACCTGAACCGCGAAACCGTGAACTCACCAGAAAAAAGTTACCGGAACGTGGACCCGCAGAAAAAAACCGTCAGATCGGACCAAAGAACCAAGTGTCGGATCATCCGTTTCAAGCCAATTCATCCAGGCCAACGGGCCCATGGAACCGACCCGGAATCGGGAACGGGACCGGAACGGTTCACCCGGCCCAACGATTCCTTGGAACCGGAATCGTGCGGTTCACCCAGCCCAGCGGTTCTTTGGAACCGGTCAAAAACTAGCCGTTAACTAGCCCTTGAAGAATTTTCTATATATAATTATTTTCTATATATATTCTAAGCGTTGAGAATATGATTCGTTAATTCTCTCCACAAAAATAGGAAGTTAATTAGGGTCTTGATTAAAATAAACCTAGATGAGTTTTTCAGGAAAATATAACTGTGTACCTTTTCTAAACAACCTAGCATATGATCCACTATCGTAGATTTTAGGATCAAGGAGAGAGTGGGGAGTTAGGGTTTGCTATTCGGCTATTCCTACGGTTAGGCCCTATATAAAAGGAGGACCTTTTCAACCGGTTTGGGTGTGTGTCCAAGGGATTTCACTTCAGAGAAAATTAAGAAAAATATTTTGCTCTTACATTTGCCAATTAACTTGTAATATTTTCTTATGCAACTTCTGAATTTTTTAATCCAATTTCGAATATGGCGTTGTAAAGGTATTTTGAGTGTTTTATTGTAGCTAGACTTTAGGGAAGTCTAGGAGAGAAAAGAAAGCTTCTAGTGAAGCATGAGAAAAAGAAGGAGAAAAAGAAGGAGAAGAGAAGAGAAATGAGAATTGTTTGATGTAATTGTAATTGTTTGCCTAAAATATAGTAAGAGAAATTTTTAAATCTCGGGGGTTGTGGTTTTTCCTTATTTTAGGCCAAGAAGGCTTTCACGGAAAATCGTTGTTTCCTTTATCTTTTTCGTTTTAAGTTTAAGTTTTAATTCCACATTACATTCCGCAAAAACAGGGCTAAAATACTTAAAGTTACAATACAACAATTCAATCCCCCCTCTTGTTGCATTCACCATCTCTAAGTGTCTACAAATTTCATTTGAATAAACTCTACCTCTACTAATTTCTCAAGAAAATGGCTTACAAGCCCACCAAGGTGCAATGTTGCATCACGTTAGGAAATGGCTAAATTTGACATACGCTACTAATTAATTAATATTACAATACGAAGTATGCTTCATTTGACATAATTCAAACTTAATTAGATTGCTATCTTTTCTGGAAATTGAACATTTTGGTGAAGAAGCAATGAAAAAAGATGAAGAGTAGATTGAAACCAACCAAAACAGCAATCACAATACCCAACAACTCATATTTGTAACCAAAATAATCCATCAAGAATTGGGTTATTGTCTCCCCATTTTCAAGCTTAGACTCTGTATTATCTCCATATTCACAACTTACCAACCCATTCATGCTCCATGATACAGGACACACCCACGTATACCATCTCCACCATACCGGAATCCTCTGTACGTCGAAATTATAAACAATATCAAAATCATATTCAAATCTTTCTCTTGATCAATTTGACGATGTGGGGATTAGTAATTACCTTTTTAGGGATGGCAAAACCAGCAAAGAGATTCCACAAGGAGAAAACGAAACTAGCTAAAATGGAGCATGTTTCTTGATTAGGTGTCATTGATGAGACCATCATTCCAAAGTAAGTGAAGTATAATAGTGATAATAACATGAAAAGGTATTCTTGGAAGAACTTCATGGCTGACCACTCAAACCCCATCATTGCATACGCTATGATCTCGAATATTGTTGTTTGTGCTACAACATATGGGATCTCAATTGCTACCTATACAATGTACCATAATCAATAATATCATTAGACTTACATTTAGTCAACCAAATCCAAACTGGGACAGAGTAAAAATTGACAAATTCTATGAATGTCTTGTGCAAAATTATTATATTTTTCTCACAATTTTGTATTTTTAAATAGGATCATTTACCAACTACAACCTCTCAGTTTACTCAAATTCAAACAAACAGCTGCGAAATTTGTTTATTACCAGCTATAGCCTCCAACTTACCAAACATAACATCGAGACTACCAAAACAGCCAAAAAAGGGGTAAAATATGGGGTTAAAATGGGGTGTTTTGGTTGTCTCGATGTCATGTTTGTTAAGTTGGAGGCTTTAGTTGGTAATAAACGAAGTTCGCGGCTGTTCATTTGAAATTGAGTAAACTTAGAGAATGTAATTGGCAAATGATCCTTTTAAATATCTAACATACACTAAGTAATTTAATATTAAGGCTCCTAATTTTTCGGGGACTCGTGGCATAGAACATGTTGAACATTTCTAGAACCTCCTATGTACCTAATTAAATAATTATATTTGAGTACAATGGCTCGAGTACTATTTTCCTACTTAAAGGTTTTAGTTTGTACCTGTGCCAAAGCATAAGGAATAGGAGAGTATAAACCAGAAGACCTCTCTCTATAAAACGCCAGTTTATCACTAGTCATTACTGGCATTACACTTGTACTCGTTTGTGCACCCATGAACATCGTCGATATGTAAATGGCACCAATTCCACCAAGAACTTCAACTTGTGTATCCCTACAAAATTACAACCTTTTTTACAACTTACACCATATTGACATAGATACTGCCTAGGGCCTATAAAGTTTGACTTTTCCTCATATTAACGTTTATCTCTATTTACAATAACTCTCTCTATCCATATATAATTGACCCCCTGTTTTCATAGTCTTAAAATTAATTTATACGTGGAAAATAATTTCTTTTGTAATTTTTATAGTTTAATAATATTTTTACCATTTTTTAAATGTTTCATTTTCTTATGAGTTATTGTTCATCTGTCACGTGTAATTATATTATTTTTAAATTCACACACTCAAATATAATCAAATGAGATCTTATTTCATTTGTCTAACCATATGGTTTATTAATTAATATAATTATAAAACTATATTCCCTTTATTCTCTAATGTTTTCCCGTTTGGAATATTCTAATTTAAGGGGAGAAAAATTTGATTAATGTTTTTGAGACATATTTAGAAGCTTAAAATATATCTATGTAAAATCTTGTTAGATTCGTTTTAATGTATACTTTTATATTATGCATTTTTTATAATTTTTTATTATTTGTATTTAGAAATATTTGAGCTCAAAATTTGCTTTGATAACCGTGTAAAAATTAAAGGAAGAATAAAAAAGAACAAAGGGAGTACACCACTGTCAGTATGAAGTATTAATTCTGCGCATTGGTAAACGTGGAAAAGTAAATGACACAATTTGAAATGAAAGGGAGGTTAAAAATAACAACCGGGGAAATTTAGTGTTGGAAAACACAAAAGTGAAAATGGTTAACGTTATGTACCTTCGAGAACCAATTTGGAAGTAGACAATCCCAAACATGAAGGCGGAAGCGAAGGTGATGACGAATCTAACACCATTATGAGCTGTATTTCTCCAATAAGACTTGTATTGTTTCCATAAACATGTTTTCCATTGGGTAAAATACGATTGACAATATGATGTTGCAAAATGAAGCTCTTCTGAATTAGGTGGAGGTATGCTTAACTCACCAATCAATCTTCTGTTTGCCCTGAAATGGAAATACACCAAATTATATTATTATTTGTATTATTCTCGCTCATGAAATGATGCTAAAAACATTACCTGTAAAGCTCAGAATTTAAGTAAATATCGCTAAAATTTAGGCCTAGTCGCTCCTCTTGTGCTTTTGTTGTTACTTCTAACACCCATGCTGCAGGATTATGTCCTTCTCTTATCTTCGGTACGCCATCGATTTGCTTAATCATAGTAAAGATAATAACAAATTAGTATATATGTAAAATTTAGTATAACGAATTGATTTTTCACTTTTTTATTATAAAGATTATGAAATTGAACTGATAAATGTGGACTATTTTTAGCAAATTTGATTCATTTCACCTCAAAGTAAGTGATGAGTTGAGCACATTGATAGCCAATAGGACCAGCATATAAAACATGGCCTCCTTGCTTCAAGAGAAAAAGCTGAAATATTCAACAAAAATGTCAATCCATGACAATTTGTCACATAATTATAATTGGCCAATTAGTATGGATGCACCCATAGGACATCCGCAACTTGCATACACATTTGACGATGTTTACTCTATTTCAAAACCATATGGTAGTATGAAGATTACCCACCAATCATTATATGCAAGTTCATAATTCACTATTTGAATGATGTGGAATCCTACTCATATGTGAAATATATAATCATGAAAATAGAAGACTGGGGATAATAAAAAGTAATAGTGTCAGACCTCATCAAAAGATTCGAAGATATGAATGCTAGGTTGATGAATGGTGCAAACAACAGTTCTGCCAGTGTCAACTGTATTTCTAACAACTCTCATGACAATTGCAGCTGCCCTTGCATCAAGTCCTGATGTTGGCTCATCCATGAATAATATGGAAGGATTTGCAACCAATTCTACTGCTATAGTTAGTCTTTTTCTCTGCTCTACTGACAACCCATTTACATTTGTTTGTCCCACTAATGCATCTTTTATTGGTGTAAGCTCCATCAGTTCCAAGATTTCTTCCACAAAGTTCTATAACAATGAAAGAAACATAACAATTTACTGCGTGTTAGAAAAGCTCAAAACTCTAAGATATGTTATAGTCCCTCTATTCCTAAATAGATTTTCCACAAGGATTGTTCACGAAAAATTAAGAAAAATAGAATCTTTCATATAGTTGATATATTATTTTATTGAATAATAAAATTGATAGAAGAAAAGCGAACACTATTAAAAAATATTAAGAGAAAGTTAATTAGTGGGAAAAATATGTAGATAACTAAAAATTAAAAACACTATCATAAATTAGTAGGAAACATGTATGGACCATAACAATTACAAAAATGGTTAAATAAAGTTAATGAAAGATATATGGGAACAAAAACCATTATTAAATTATTAAAAAGCAGATAAATAAGGTTATTTTTGTCTAAAGATTAAAATATTAATAGAAAAAATTTTTATTAGAACAACAAATAGAACACCCAAAATGCAAATAGAAACTTCTTTAAGGATTGGATGAGTAACGACATAAAAAAATGGACAAGATCGCGAAAAACCTGCTTAGTTATAGAGTTGGTGTCCTCAGGTAATCGAAGAGAAGCCGAGAAGACGATGGATTCAGAGACAGTGATGAAAGGAGAATGAATATCATTTTGTTCACAATATCCAGAAACCCGAGCAAACGTATCCTGCTTTTTTGTATAGCCTGAAACTTTGATGGTTCCTTGTATATTACCTGTGTTTTTGCGTCCAGCTAAAACATCTAATAGTGTGGTTTTTCCTGCTCCAGTGACTCCCATTAATGCTGTTAGAACTCCTGGTCTAAAACAACCACTTACTCTATTAAGTAGTACCAACCGATCATTTGGGTTGCCCCTTTCTTTCTTCTCCTATACAAATTGATTGGATTATTATATTTAGTGCTTAATGATTCTTAATGTTTCATGATTGTTTATGATGAAATGGAAGCATTAATTAGTCAATTACCTTTGGCATATCAACTGAATAAATGATGTCTTCAAAAGTCATGCAAAGAGGTGTGAATGATAGGGTTGTGCTATTACTGCGGTTTTGTGTTGTATCTTCAGTGGTAGATGTTTTCTCTTCTTCTTCAGTAATGAAAGTTGTTGAGGGTGATTGTCCGTATGCTAGGGAGATAAAATCATTGATGTTAAATATGTCCACAAGTGTTTAATGATCAGTCTAACCAAATAACACATCATGTTCTTTACTCAAGGAGCCGGCTCAAGCATGCTATTTCTCATACATTGTCAATAAACTAGTTCCACTAAAAATTTAAGCTCTTGATTGAAGCTCAAAATATAAAGTAATATATCCTAAGACACCTTTTAAATTATCAGAGCTTTTGGATTAAAAGCCTTCCTTATTCATGGCATTAGTTAATAATTCCTCTTATTTTAATCGAATGTCCAATTTAAATATTACAACATTTTTTTAAAAAAAGGGGGACCATTTGGACTACATGACAAGAGTGAATAAGAAAATGGGAAAATTACCATGAATAATACAATCTTACAGCTATTTTCTTATAATAATACCTACTTTTGATTAACCATGAATAATACGAAATAAAGATTGTATTTTCCACTAGTATCCTTCACCTTTTGGCAACCTACAATACTAGGTCACTTTGCCAAAAATAAAATAAAATAAAAAAAAACCCTTTCAACCTATCCCAACCCTCACCTCTCTAATTACACCACTACCACCGTTCACTCCTCCCCCCATTCCAACTTCATTGTCATCTTCCCCAAGCGATCCACCAAGAACACCTCCACCAACAAGCCATGAGTAACTAACTAATTCGTCCAAACCCATTATCACAAACATCAAAATTTAATTTGTCTTTTACCCACCATCAACCACCATAAAGAATTAATTACATGACCCCAACACTTAAATGTAGAAGAAAGTTTGTGAACCCTAAATTTTGTTGAACATTTAGTGTCTAATAATTCTATGCTTATAATCACTAAGTATTACTAAAATAATGGGACAATATGTATTAATATATTAGGTCCAAAAGGCATTGAAAGATAGGACAAAACAAAAAAAGGGAAAACCTAATCAGCCTATAAAGCCGACTCGGTTGTCCCTTTGTTGGAGCTAAAGCCGACTCGGCTGTGGCTTCTGGATATTGGGGTTTTGTCCAGAAGGAAAAGCTGAGTCAGCTTTCCTTGGGTAGGAACAGAGCGCCGACTTGGCGGTTCATTCTGATATGATCGTTGGTCATTTTTCCCGTTTTCTTGAAGTTAATGCTTTGGATTCCTTCAATTACACTCTTGATTTCTAGAGTTACAAAGAGTATAATGCTGAATAATGCTCATGAATGTCCTATTTTAATGGCATTGATTTCCATGATCATCAATTTGGTCATTTAAGTGATTTTGAGCCATGACCCTTAGAGTATACTCAAGTAGTATAAATAGGGGTCTTGGGTGATGAGTTCCATACACTCAATTTATAAATTATCCTTCTTATTTCTCTCATTTGTATGTGCTTTGTCAAGAGAGTAATTAACTCTTGTCTAAGTCTTGCTTTTCTTATAATTCTAAACACAAAGTTATTAAGTGGTATACCCTAAGTACTAAGGGTATATTGTGTTGTTTGTATCTCGTTGTGAATTTCCATTATATTAACCCAAGTACCTATGTGGGGGAAATATCACAAAAGGAAAATGATTAAACGCCTACAACAAGTATCAAGCTTCTGGGTCACGGTTATCGTTACAAACTAATCTTCAAGTTTATATTAGTATTGTTATTATAATTTCTTTTTGTCATCAACAAAAGGACAATACAAATTCCCAACTGTAATTTGTATTTACATTATATATTCTTAATAAATAGAATAGTGAAGAAAGACGTAGAAATATAGAAAAACAGTATATATTAGGAATATTTGTTAGAAGCTTTTTTCTTATTTTAGTTTTATTCTTTCATTTAGCTTACTTATCTTTGTATATAAGGATCATGTGTAACCATTGAACATTTCAATACAAACCAGTTTTCCAAAACTAAAACCCTAGCTTTATTCAATTCTTCATGGTACCATAGCCGAAAGTGGATCCTAGTATGATGTGGCTCACATGTGAGGGTGAGTGGACTTGGAAATACTTTACATGTGAGACAAGATCCCACATCAATAAAATAGTGGGTTGTTGACTTGCATATATAGTGGGTAAGCTAATCTACCTACTACCATATGGTTTTGAAAAGCAATGAACCTCACCAAGTGTATGTGCAAGTCAATTCTCTTGACCCGTGGGTTTGTGGGCCCGAACCCACGGGTGTCCTGTGTCCACGTGAGTGGGCCACGGAGAGATTATGTGACGATTGTCACAGCCTAATATGGCCGTAAGGTTGGTTCAAGACGGAACAACCAACGGGTGTCATCATCATATACCAAGCAAAACTTACCTCAAAAATTACAATGGCAACAATAATCTGGTGGTCATCATTTACTCCGCCATTGCAAACTGGGCGGTTCAACACCAACCATGGAGCCTCTAAAACCAAATTCATCTCACTTACCAACAATCACACCACAGGAATAAGAAACACCCGCATTTCTAAAAAGGGAACAAACAAAATCAGACCTGGAAGAGAGGTTGCAAATCGCTTTCTATGCGACTTTTAGGGTATATCAACCATCTTGACTGGTGTTTAGCCAACGGAACGATCGCCACCAGGGTTCTAAAAATTCAGACCGGCGACAAGGCGCGTCTCGTAGCAGTAGGAGACCCCGACGAACAGTCTACGGGTGAAGGATTAACCGACAATGAAAGAATGAAGCAATTTGGTGCAAAGAAAAATCAAATTTTTTTTAATAAAAAAAGGGAATGGACGGCGCATGAGAAGAAAACAGGGAGTTCACCATCCCTAAATAACTTTTTGAACCTAAATCCATATTCTCACCTTTTGACCAATTCAAACCCACAAGAAACTCTTTTACCTATTGAACTAGTAAAAGCTACACAAAAAAACCCATTTTTTAGAAAAATATGTCCAACCCATTATCCTACTAATTGTCAATCTTCCTTAACCCATCTTTTTGTTTCCCACAAGTCTACACATGGTTTGAGTTTACTTTGCCGTAAAACCTCTTCCTCTTGAATATTTGATTGTGGGGCATAATCGATACTACAACATTTGACTCTTGAGATCTTTTATCAGTTGGCTCCACGAATTATTCCCGCATTCAAACTGCAAATTGGGGAACGTGTCCCTATAGATCAAGCTGCGCCTGTCAATGTTACCTCATCTTTTCATTTGAAAAATTGTCTTTTAGTACTCAGCTTATCTCATAAATTATTGTCTATTAGTCAGCTGACTAAAGAGCTTAATTGCACTGTCTTTTTTTATTCTACTGATTGTGTTGTGCCAGATGCTCTGATAGGAAAGGTCATTGGACGTGGTATTGAAAGGAGAGGCTTGTGCTATGTGGATGAGACGACTCAAAAGGGTCATAATTTTCTTGCACATGGGTCACCTGATCATCAAATGTTGATGTAGCATAGGCGTCTTGGTTATCCTTCACTTGGGTATTTGAAATGTCCTTTTCAATCTCTTAATAAGTGTAATGCACCCCTAGATTGTGAGGCATGTGTCCTAGTTAATAGTCATAAGCACACTTATTTTCCGAGTTTTACCCACACTATAAAACCGTTTGCTTTGATTCATTATGATGTTTGGGGTCCAGCTCCTGACTCTAATACACTTGGGTTTTTGTATTTTGTTTTGTTTGTAAATGATTATAATCGTATGAGTTGGATGTATTTCTTGAAACATAAATCTAAGGTATTTGATGTATTTGTGATATTCTAAAACATGATAATTCAATTCCAAGACCATCCTCAAATTCTTAGGTCAGAAAATGGGGGGGGGGGGGGGGGGGGGGGAGTACATAAACTTGGACATGAAACACTTCATCTCAACTCATGGCTTAATCCATCAGACCACGTGCCCAAACACTCCACAACAGGATAGGGTTGCTAATGAATAAACCGCATACTCCTTGAGATGACATGAGTACAAATGTTTGAATCTCATATCCCAGCTCATTCTTGGCCAGAACCAGTTGCCATGACGACTTATTTGACTAACCGCCTTCCCACAAAATCCCTCCACTTCAAAACTCCCTCGGAGACTCTTTAGACCTTTACTACTATTCCCTCTTCTCATTCCTTACCCCCTCGAGTATTTAGGTGTGTTGTATATGTGCATCTTCCCAAATAATTAAGCTCGAAGCAAACTTGAACCTCATGTTGTTAAGTGTGTTTTTATAGGATATGGGGTCAATCAAAAAGGCTATCGATGTTTTGATCCAATACACAACATGTACACCAGCATGAACTGTGATTTCTTTGAGAGTTCTTACTACTACCCCTAACTTAGTCCTTAGGGGGAGACTATGAGTGGTGACGATCTAAGCTGGGTAACATATCCTACTGCTATCAATCCAGATCCTATAATTGATCATGATTCTACAGAGCAAGTAGGTAATCCCACAGTTGTTGTCACTGAAGATATAGTACATCCTCCTCCTTAGACCACTCTTGTCCTGTCTGAAGCATCCGGGGAGCAATCCGAACAAGAGGTAACTCATGAGACTTTGATTGATATTGCTAATGAAGTTCCTAGTGTTGAGTTACCTCGTATATATGAGTTACCTAAGGAGTACGAGCGGTATTCCTCCGAGGAGTTATGATTCGGAATATGAAGCACAACGATCAAGATAGCAAGTGAACAAAGAAAGTAATAAGAATCTGTCACTGACATCAATTGCCTTCAATGCTTCTCTATATTTAAATGATGTGCCTCATATAGTTGAAGAAGCTCTTTGGGATCTAAACTGGAAAAGGGCAATGGCAGAAGAAATCTAAGCTCTTGACAGAAATAAAAACATGGGAAAGATGTGAGATACCAAGGGCAAAGGAGACGATTGGATGCAAATGGGTATATACCATTAAAAATCGGGCAAATGACACTATTTAGAGGTATAAAGCCAGATTGGTAGCGCAAGGGTACACTTAGACATATGGAGTGGATTACTCCGAGTCTTTTTCCCTAGTAGCAGAGATCAATACGATACGAGTTTTGTCCCCTATTGCGGCAAACAAAGAATACCCTCTACACCAGTTTGATGTGAAGAATGCTTTTCTACACGGCAAAGATTGAAGAAGAAGAAGAAGTGTACATGAAGGCTCCTCCAGGTTTCTCAAATGAATATAATACAGGAGAAGGCTGCAACTTGAATAAAGGTCTTTATGGCCTAAAACAATCTCCTAAAGCCTGGTTTGGAACATTAACCATAGCAATGACAAAGTTTGGGTACAAGAAAGCAATTCTGATCACACCTTATTCCTGAAAAGTCAAAATGGTCGTATTACTTGTCTGATCATCCATGTGGATGATATGATAATTACAGGAGATGATAAGGAAGCGATCTATACACTCAAGGAACAACTGTTTCACGAATTTGAAATGAAAGACGTGGGGCGACTCAAGTACTTCCTTGGAATTGAAGTACTAAGTTTTAAAGGAGGTATTTTCATCAGTCAAATAAAAATATATCCTCGATTTGCTAGCAGAAACCGGCATAGTTGACTTCAAACCTGTAGAGACTCCCATTGTTGCGAACCATGGTCTCCAGATGATTGAAGGAGAAAAATTAATTGACAGAGGAAAATATAAGAGAATGGGTGGTACTTGGTAGGCTCATATACCTCTCTCTCACACACCCTAATATTGCATATGCAGTTGCAGTAGGGAGTAGGTTTATGCATCGACCACAAAAACATCATATCATAGCTTTGATGAGAATCTTGAGGTATCCGAAAGGAACAAGCAACAAAGGGATTTTGTTCAAGAAAAACAATCACTTAGATCTCCTAGCCTAAACAGATGCAGACTGGGCAGGAGATAGAGATGACAAGTGGTCCACTTCATGTTACTTCACATTAGTGGGGGAAATTTACTTACATAGACAAGCAAGAAGCGAAAAGTGGTGGTCTTATCAAGTGCAGAAGCATAATTTAGGGGAATTGCTAAGGGAATCGCAGAGATTTGGTTAAGGAAACTCTTGAGCGAACTACACTTTCCGCAAACAAAGACATGCAAGTTGTTTAGTGATAACAAAGTCGCAATCAGCATATCAGAGAATCCGGTTCAACATGATCGAACCAAGCATGTAGAGATCGATAAACATTTTATAACGGAGAAACTTGAGAAGTAGATGATAAGTCTTCCCTTTTTGAGATCAAAGGATCAACTAGTAGATTTCCTTACAAAGGCTGTCAATTCAGAAACATTCAAGCAGACTCTATGCAAGTTAGGTATTGTTGACCTGAAAACCTAATTTGAGGGGGAGTTTAGAAATATATTAAAACAGTATAGATATATTAGGAATATTTGTTAGAAGCTTTTTTCTTATTTTAGTCTTATTACTTCATTTAGCTTACTTATCTTTGTATATAAGGATCATGTGTAACCATTGAACATTTCAATACAAACTAGTATTCCAAAAATCAAAACCCTAGCTTTATTCAATTATTCAAGAGCCAAATCCCATAAAGAAGGAGAATAGGAAATTCAAGAGATGGATTTAGTTGTGGGTTTAGTTGTAGCAGTGTTGAGTTATAGGAAGTTGTGGTTGTGGAGGGAATGAAAGTAGGTTTATATGGTGGAAAGGGGAGGTTTGGGATGGTGGCTTGAGCTACGACGGTAGAGAAAGGGCTGGGTAGGTAGTTGTTACTTATTAGGGTGGGGGAATAACAACAGGCTGTCAACAGCCTTGCTGGGTAGAGAACCAACAGGGGAAAAGAAGAGGGAGTGATTTTTTTTATATATATAAATTACTTTTTGTTTAAAACTAACCTGTTTAACAAGTAGTCAGTAAATTTGGAGGCTAGAGGGAAATACAACCTTTAATTCATATTATTTATGGTTAATTATAAGTTGGTATTATTTTTGAGAAAAAGTTAAAAGGTTATGTTCTTTACGGTAATTTTTCCTAAGAAAATTGTGATAATTTAATGACAACTATATAAATAGTTAGATCTCATGAGTCATAAGTAAAACAAATAATAAGGTTACTAATTAAATAAGAAAAGAGATATTTGATTTAGATATGTCAAAAGATAAAATAAGACATTTCAAGCTCAGGACCCTGAATCATGTTTATTATATTCAATTGCCACATTAAGAAATCAATTCAACTAAAAGATTAAGTTGATGATTCAAATACTAAGATATGTAATATGTTGTTCACATTATGGATAAGACTCTATAATACATATCAAGTCTCGCTAGTTTTCTCTCGTTAGAGTGGAGTTCTATATAAGTTTTTGTCCCTGTTTTTTGGGTTCTTGTCTCAATTGGGAGTTTTTGTGTGAAGTTCTTTCACGTGTGTAAGGTTTCTTCGTTGGGTCCTTGGCTTGGGGGTGGGCTGTCCTGTGTCTTCTTTCTTCCTTCGTTTTTTCTTGGTTTCCATCATGACGGAATTAGAGCTTCTTGATTCCAAGAACAAGACGCTTCAGAATTTGAAAGCGGCAGATGATCATAGGGAGTCTGCTAATGGTATTATCTCTAAATACGATTGTTGAGTGGATTGAAGGTGGAGAGGAGGAAGAGGGGGATAATGATCGGGTGGAGTTGGGTCTTGTTGGTAGTATTTGGACTAAGAGGAATATTAATCCAGTGGCATTCATTTCTACCATGAAGGGGGTTTGGTCGATTAAAAACGGGGTTGAGATTGTCAACATTGGGCTTAATTTGTTTCAAATCCAATTTTTTCATTGGCTTGACAAGAAGAAAATTCTCGATGGCCAACCTTGGCATTTCAATAAATATCCATTGTTATTGGAAAGATGAGTAAAGCTGTAAAGCCGTCGGACTTGGAAATTTTTCTTTTGCCCATATGGGCTAGATTTTACGATGTTTCGTTTCGGGGACGTGGTAACGAGGAGAATGTTCCTCTTTTGGGTAACAAGGTGGGTATCTTCATGGAGATGGCGAAACCATGTGGACATAGTATGGAAAAATCGCTGCGTATACGGGTTTGATGTTCGACACCCGATTAGAGATTCTATCCAGGTAAAGATTAGGGATTGGCAAATCATATCCATTCGAGTGAAATATGAACGCTTGCCAATGATTTATTTTTATTGTGGTCGCCTAGGTCATGGATAGAATGATTGTATGGACATAGATGGTGATAGCACACCGGAAAGAAAGTTTGGTCCTTCTCTTAGGGCGTCTCCATGGAAGCTTTTTAAAGATGAAGAGGGGAATAGGTATGTTGATAAAGGGGAGGGTAATTAACTTTTGGTGATTGGAAAATCTTTTATTACCAAAGAACGGGAACAAAAACGTAGGAAGGTAGATAAGGAATTGGTCGATGAAGCTGCAACTTTTTTCAACAAAGTGTCGATTGTACAGGAAGAGGAAGGAAAAGGGGGCGAGATCTTGGGGGCTGAGGGTAATGGGTCTATCTTTGAATGTTGTGATCCTGGTTCTTGTAAAGTGGCCCTTAGTAATTCTTTTGTGGATGGAGGGGACGGGGGATGCTGTCGTGAAGAGTATGGAGGTTCACAGGTCTGTTGAGATGGGTGGTAAGGGCATTGATATTTTGCAGGAAGAAGGTACGGGTGAGTGCATGTCGCCTTCAGAGATTGGCAGTACAGATCATCGTGTGAAAGTTAGGAGATGGAAAAGTCGTGCACGGGGTCAAGATATTACTCATGGGTTGGAGCATATTCATGGTGATTGTGCGGGCAAACTTAAGCCTGAGAATTGGGGTATAGATGAGTTACCACCGGGTTTTGACACCATTATTCGGAAGCGACGTATTGATCAAATGGACACTGAGGAAACGGGTGATAATGTGGCACAAGTGGCAGGTCCCACTGTTTGGACCCTCTTGGGTCAATGAGTTCTTTACTTTTTTGGAATTGTCGTGAATTGGGGACTTCTGCGGTAGTTCATAGTTTGACGAACTTCGTCCGTTGTCAATCTCCGGATATTCTTTTCTTATGTGAAACTAAGCGGTGGGATTCCGAGATGCGTAGGGTTAAACAGAGGCTTGGTTTTGATAAGGGGGAATGGGTAAACGCGATAGGTCGAGCCGGTGGGGTTGCTCTTTTTTGGATTGATGGGTCAAACTCGACTTGAGAATTCGATCGAAGGGAGACCGATATATTGATTTTGAGGTTGTGGATAGTTCGGGTAATCAATGGTAGGGGACGGGCATTTATGGGTGGTCGGAGTCCGGTCAAAAGGGTAAAGCGTGGGATTTAATTAGGCGCTTGGATGATTCTCCGGGTTCGCCTTGGATTCTTGCGGGGGATTTCAATGAAGTGCTTGCGGAGTTTGAGAAAAGCGGTGGAAATAGTTGCGATCTTTCATCTATTCAAGAGTTTCGGGACGTTGTTACGGCTTGTGGTTTTAAAGATATGGGGTGTACAGGTCATAAATTTACGTGGTCTAACAAAAGAGGCGATAATTTTATCGAGGAGCGGCTTAATAGGGCTCTGGCAACGAAAGAGTGGTTAGATTGGTTCCCTTCGTTTGTGGTTCACCATCTTGTATAGGACTCGTCAGGATCATTCGCCTATTTTTGTTCGGGCAAAAAAAGATATGGGCGACATCACTAGGGATGCTCCGGGCTTTTCCAAACCTTTTAGATTTGAAGCTAAATGGCTTCATGTTAAGGAGTTCAGGGGAGTTGTGGAGGAGGCTTGGTACATGGCTGATCGTAATTCGTTTGATTCTTCGACGGACAAAATTACTCATTATGGTCATACTCTTGCTAAATGGGGAAAAAATTCTTTTAAGGGTATTCATCGTCATCTTCGTTGGCATCTTAAGCGTCTAAAGCATCTTTGGGGTTTGAGTCAATTGAAGTCGGTAATTAATGAGGAGCGACAGGTGGAAGAGGAGATTAGGTCCATTAGAAAGAAGATTGAAACCGAAGCTTGGCAATGGTGTCGGCCATTTATTTTCACTACCGGGCTTCACATAGGCGTAAGAGAAATTTCATTGACTCGCTTGTTGATGAGTTTGGGAACGTCCAAGTCGAACAAGAAAAATTATTGGATGTTGAGGCTTCACATAGGCGTAAGAAAAATTTCATTGAGTCGCTTGTTGATGAGTTTGGGAACGTCTAAGTCGAACAAGAAAAATTATTGGATGTTGCCTATTCCTATTATGCAGCTCTCTTCACGGCTTCTAGGCCCCCTTTAGACAGCCAATGTTTTTCTACCATGGAGAATTGGCTCACGAGTGATATGTGTGAAAGTTTAAAGAAGCCTTATGTGTTGGACGAAGTGGTGAGTGCCTTAAAGAGTATGCATCCGGGCAAATCGCCTGGTCCGGATGGGTTCGCGGCCATGTTCTATCAAAAGTTTTGGAACGTTGTGGGATCGCATGTGAGTAGGTTGGTGCTTCGTTTTCTCAATTACGAGGGGATACCTTCGGGTCTCAATGACACCCATGTAGTCTTGATTCCTAAAGTCAAGAAACCCAAGTCTATGAAATATTTACGACGAACAAGTCTTTGCAACATCTCTTATAAATTAATTGCAAAAGTCTTGGCCAACCGATTGAAATCTTTCCTCTTATACATTATAGACGACTCTCAGAGCGCTTTTATTCCGGGAAGACTTATTACGGATAACGTACTTCTTGCCTCCGAGGTGATTCACTTTATGAAGACCAGTTCGGCTCGTAAATGGGGATTTATGGCGTTGAAACTGCATATGAATAAGGCGTACGACCGTGTCGAATGGGACTATCTTCGAGGTATTATGGTACTATGGGGTTTCCTACGCTTTGGGTTTCTCGGGTGATGGAGTGCGTTTGTTCCGTCTCGTATTCGTTTGTGGTAAACGGGCATCTTACTAATTCTCTTCTTCCCCAACGTGGTCTTTGTCACGGGGATCCTCTATCCCCATATCTGTTTCTCATTTGCGCCGAAGGGTTAGGGTCTCTTATTAGGCAAGCGTACCACAGGCGTATGTTGAAGGGTATTCGGGTTTCTCTAGGAGCTCCTACCATTACCCATTTGTTCTTTGCGGATGATAGCATCATTTTCACCCACTCTTCGGTTCAAGAAGCTAATGTCACCGGGGATATTTTGCGAGAATATGAGTCTTTATCCGGTCATAAAGTAAATTTGGAAAAATGTGAAGTTTCGTTCAATCGTCGTTTGGATCAGGGGGTTCGACGTCCTATCTTGAATTCGTTAGGGTTTGTTGAAGTTAAGACTCATGGCAAGTACTTGGGTCTTCCAACTGTGTTTGATAAATCCAAGCGTATTTCCTTTGCAGCTATTCGGGATAGAGTATGGAAGAAACTTCAAGGCTGGAAGGAAAAACTGCTTTCAAGAGCCGGGAAATAGGTTTTGATCAAGGTCGTGGTTCAAGCCATTCCTTATTATGCGATGAGTTGATTTAAAATTCCTGTTGGCCTATGTTTTGATATTAGTAGCTTGATTCGTAGGTTTTGGTGGGGTGCATCAAAAGGGAAGCGTGGCATTTTTTGGAAGGCTTGGGATCATTTATGTTGTCCTAAAGTTGATAGGGGGTTAGGTTTTCGTGACTTTGAGAAATTTAATCTGGCTATGTTGGCTAATCAACTCTGGCGTCTTCACTTATATCCAGATTCCCTTCTTGCCCGTACTCTCAAGGGGCGTTATTTTCCAAACTCTGATATTTGGAATTCAGGGCTTGGGTGCTCTCCTAGTTTTGGTTGGCGTAGTGTGTGGAGTGTTAGGCCTCTTCTTGATTTTGGGGCTCGTTGGAAAATTGGTGATGGGCGGCGTACTAGAGTTTGGGTGGACGCTTGGTTGCCTGGGCTGGGCTCGGGGGAAGTCATATCTCCCAATATCGGTTTTGACCGAGAGATCATTGTTGACCACTTCATTAATCCTACGACACACGAGTGGAGGGAGGATCTAGTTCGGGCATGTTTTCTTCCTTTCAAAGTTAGGAAAATTCTTAGTATTCCTCTCAAAGACGGTCGTGGGGGTGATGAAATGTGTTGGGTGGAGAGCAAGGATGGCGTCCTTAGCGTAAAGGATGTTTATAATCTTGCGATGAAATCTTCGGAAGTGGCCTCGTGTTCTAGTGATCCTGATCATATTTGGAAGATGTTATGGAAACTGAAAGTTCCTCCCAAGGTGGGAGAATTTGTCTGGAGGGTTTGTTGGGATATTATTCCCCATGGAGTTAACTTGGCTCGCAAGGATATTTCGGAGCATTTACGATGTCCTAGATGCGGTGGAGTGGAGTCTTTATTCCATGTGCTTAGGGATTGCCCTTGGGCTCAGAAAGTTTGGGCGGCGGCAAAGGTTAGTTTTCCTCATAGTGGTGTCTCGACATTTCGTGATTGTTTTGATTTCGTTTGGGGTTCCAAAGGCTCCTTCGAAAGTGAGCAAATGGCCACCATTTGTTGGCAAATTTGGAAATGTAGGAATGATTTGATTTTTGAAAACATTAATTCGCCTCCTCTTCTTTGTGTAGGAAAAGCTTGCGACTGGCTCCGTAAGTATCAAGATGCGATGACTTTGGATCCTCCTTCTGCTCAAGTTGCTCGTGAGAAAGGGCGATGGAAGGCTCCTCCGGATGGTGTGCTAAAAGTCAATTTTGATGGTGCTTGTTGCGGCGAAGGTGATAAACTGGGCATCGGGTTCGTGACTCGAGATCATGGTGGCAACCTCATCCTGGCGGGTTCGAAGGTGCTGCCTATTGTTGGCCACGCCAAGCATGCTGAGGTTCGTGCGCTCCATTGGGCTATGTTGGTGGCTAAGCACAAAGGGTGGCCACATGTCAGTTTCGAAGGAGATTGTATTAATATTGTTGAGGCCGCAAACAAATTAAAGCCCCGTAGCTTTCATACTCAAGTCATTGTCGACAATTGCATATCTCTTAGCAAGTCCTTTCGATCTTGTACGTTCCTTTAGTTTTTG
The DNA here is from genome assembly GCA_019776075.1 of Amaranthus palmeri. Taxonomy (NCBI): domain Eukaryota; kingdom Viridiplantae; phylum Streptophyta; class Magnoliopsida; order Caryophyllales; family Amaranthaceae; genus Amaranthus; species Amaranthus palmeri. The sequence continues at coordinate 192,979 of JAAKBH010000411.1, forward strand.
TTATAGAGAATGTAATAAGGTTGCCCACATCCTTGCTAGAAGGGCGATGGTTAGTAGTTGTGATGAGTTGTGGAACTCTCAAGGCCCGAGTTGGATTGTGAGTGCACTGTATTCGGATTCTCGTTTATTTGAATAGCGTGACTTTCCTTTCAAAAAAAGACTCTATAATACATGGGGCCAAATTATTTAATTTTAAATTAGTAATGAGGCATGAATAAGATATCCTACTAACACCAATTGACACTAACAAGAGTGTATTTTCTTGTCTTTTTCTAGAACAGGACAAAATAAATATTAGTAATAAATGAGTACTTAAAAAATATATCAAAAGTTGTTTTTTAGATTAGTAACACTAGTAAAGAAAAACATTGTTAGTGGTAAAGTAAGTAGTGAGCGATAAGCTTACGTTTGAGATAAGCAAGCGCGAGATTGGCTAGCAAAGCAAAGAGCATAATGAATCCAATCAATGCTATAATACCGAACAAATACGAACTGGGATTTGGAGTTAGTCCGTAAAATTTCAGGATGGACACCCCTATTGTTTCATTTGAATCTAAAACCTGTTGCATATAATTAAATAAAAATGATTTTTTATTCATTAATAAAATTTAAAGATTCAATCTTTTTAAGGAGGATAGATAAATAGATAGAATCTTACATTTTTAGACCATGATTTGCCAAGAAACTCATTTGCAGAAATAGCATTATAGACATACATTAAAGGAGACGTCCAATAACCCCAAACTAACCATTTCTTCATTGTCACTGTGTAAACAAACACATTACACAAAGTCAACACAACAATGTATGCCAGAGTTTCAATGTTAAAACATTATATAGTATACTTCCTCCCATTAAAAATTATTATCCACTTTTCTTATTTAGTCAATTCACTTTAATTTTCTACTTTTTATTTTTGCCAAATATATATTTTTTTATCTAAATACCCCCAACTATGCCAATTTATAGAAGTATTATTTAAAATACCCCACCACCACATTTTAAATTATTTTAATCACTTAAATACCCCAACTACCACGTTTACAATTATTATAATCACTTAAAATACCCCAAGTACCACGTTTACAATTATTATAATCACTTTTTTTTTTTTGTAATACAATTATTATAATCACTTAAAATACCCCAAGTACCATTTTTTTAAAATTCGTGTCCAACCCAAAGTGGACAATAATTTTGAATAGGCGGGACTAGGGAGTATAAGTTTTAATGGTTTTTGACAAGCATAAAAAAAGTCAATAATATTTTGACATGGATCAATCTTATGACAAATGTTCAATGTAAGATGGACGAAAAATATTTTATAATTTTTTGAAAAAAATGATAATTCCTTCAATTTAGCACTAACGTCTCATTTGCTTTTTGAATGCTATTCATTTCTTACTGTTAATTGGTATTTTATTATTAAACTATAATTTAAAACTGTCAAGTAAGATCTTGTTTAATTCGTCTTCCATTTATTCATATTAACTTTTTCGTATTTTTAATTATGTACAATTAGAGATATTAACGATCAAATAAGTACATTGGATAGAGTGTATAAAATAAATATAACATTAATGGTAAATTGGAGGGATTATTTAGAAGTACCTGTTGTTAGGACATAACCACTGAATATGACGAGCCACATAGTTGTAAGATTAGCAACAACATTTGCAATAGAATTATCTCTTGTTACAGCTCCTACGCATCTAAAGAGACAGTACGACATTTGGCCGCATAATATCAACATAAAACCATGTTTTATGAACCTGTACATTTTTAATACACATCAAAATCAACCTACAAAACTCAAATCTGAAAGCCACATCATTGGGGTTTTATTGATATAATTTTGCCAAATGGAGTACTACCTATTTCTCAATATTTAGCTGTTATGGTTCACACATCTTAACAAATTCTCATAGGAATTTCTATTTCATTGGAATTATTCATTTGTACAATTCTTAACAAATAGTTTTTCTTCTTTGCATAACCTCTAAATTTACATTTTAGGATTGTTATCAATTATTTAGTAATGTTTTCAAGTTACTTTCAAAAGCTATAGAGGGTGTTTGGCAAATAGTTGATAGCTGGTAGCTGATAGTTGATTATAGTGGCTGATTTGACCAGTTGATTATATTAACTGGTTTGACCAGCTGATTTTGAACCCGCTGCTATAAGCAGCTTGTTCAAAAACAGCTTATTCGTATCAATAAGTTGTTTCAACTAGCTGATTCACCAAACACTATCTTTAACTGGTTTAACCACCCAACCTTCTATTTATATCCAAATAAGTTAAAATTGTTCAATAAGCTAATTTGCCAAACTCCCACATAGTTTTTCAAAAATCATTTGCTATATTTAATATACCGTTTGCGTATTAACACTACCAAAAAATTCTCTATCGACTTCAAAATAGCCGTGAATCAGAAGACGTAGCCTTATACCAATTGATTTTTGATTGTTTTAAACAGTCAGATAAATAATATATTAGGAATTTAGTTTAGAAGGAAATAAATTGAAATAAATTGAAATATCAGTCAAAATTTTGGAATTTGCTCAAAAATTAGTAGGAAATTTCCGACTATTTTTGACTAATTATTCATCGGAAAGCCTTTTTATTACAATAACAATAATTTTAATATTGAAATAAAGGGGTAAAAGTTGTTGAAGTCTAAAAGTAGGAACTTGCCTGAAGAAGTTGAGATCAAAGCCAATGATAAAGTAAGTAGTGAGAACCAAAATGAGAACTTCAATCATTGAAAAAATCATTCCTGGGATCAATGAAGGAAATGAATATGCCCATGAAGGGTAAAATAGGAAATTCCTCTGCTTATAGTACACTGGAAGCTTGTTAATGGTCATAGGTATAACAGCAAGTCCAGAAAGTATAATGGTGACCAGTAGAATGAACAAAGCTCCCATTTGTACTGTTCCATCTTCAATTTTATCATCATGTTTTTTATCTTCACAAAAAGCACTTGCAACAACCAATCCAAGAACTCCCAGCTGAATAAAAAACAAAAAAAAACTATAAGTTCATGGAAAGTTTAGCCTCGGACTAGGACAAATTATACCCATACCCCCAAGGAGGTAGTAAAGAAAGATGTGCGCAGTAACGAAACCCTCCAATTGATACTTGCGCCTAGTAGGGGTAGAACCCCAAACATTCTGCTCCACATGCAGATGTTCTATCCATTAAGCCACAAGCGCTTTTGGTTATGTTTAGATATAAAATCAGTGCCAACTATAATTATGTTCTACGTACATGAGCTTGAGTGGAGGGCCATTATTTTGTGGGGTCCACTTCAAATAATTTTTTATTAAATATATGGGTTATAGACATGAGACGACAACTTTAGGGCTACTGACAAAACTACCTATTGCTACTTTACTTTTTACTCATTTCCGTAGTACTAAATTTTAGTTTATTTTATTAGTAAGTTATTTCTCTATTAGCAATACTGATAAAAGAAAACTAGAAAAAATGTGTGCTTTTATTTATGCTTTATTGAGGAATTATTCATCAAGATATTAGTATATCTAGGCCCCATTTTAAAATTTTACTCAGAACATGTTCTAAACTACTCTATGTATAAATGAAATAATGTTTTGAGTAACTTACTTGTAACAGCTTGAAACAAAAAACAAGGAAATTCCTTTTCATAAGAAGGAATTCTCTAGATACACAAGCTTTGAGTATAACCATCTTGTTGGCTCCAAATTTAGACTTGATCAAGGCAAATGGATGACTCCTAGACTTATCAAATGGTACATTGAGCTCATTTTGAAGGGCTATTCCTATATGGAATTCCTTGAACTTATCAGCAAATTGCTTAGTAGAAACATAAGCATATTCCTCGTCTTCTCTTGCCCAATATTGTGCTTGATCTTTTCTTGATATAACCTGTCATCATATCGATTTATACTATGTAAATATAAGATTTCTCATACATAGGTCATACTTAGTAAATAGTTTTCTGATCAACTTATGAATTTTGACTTGTTAGTTGGTAAAATTAATAAAATAAAACTTGTTTGATAGATATTTTTAAATCTAAATGAAATTGTTGCTTTACGCAATTTATGATTTTCATTGTCTTTTAGCACATAGACATACTTTTCTGATGAATAGTCAGTAGCCAATAGCTACCGAGCATTTTCACTGACAATTGAATTAACTTAAAAAGTTCAACAACTAAAAACTATCACACATCTCTATTCTTTACTAACTAACAGTTGGCTTATACAACTAGCTAGGTGATACTTCGAATAGAATATAGTGAATTTGTACCTCTTGCAAGTAATCGGCAACCGGTTTTCTCTGAGGGCATCGAAAACCCAAAGATTCGAAGAACTGAAGAACAAAAAACCTAGGACCTTGGTACACAATGTGGGCTTCAGACATGAGAATAATGTCATCAAATAGCTCAAAAGTTTCAGGGGGAGGTTGAAGTAGAGAGATCAACGCAGTTTTGTGCATGATGTGTACAGATTGCCTGATTGAGTTAATAATGTCATACGTTGTTGAACTGTCTAAGCCTACTGATATGCTATCCATTAAGTATGCATTTGTTGGACCAACTATCATTTCCCCTGCACCATAGTCCATATATATATATATGTCAACGTAATTATACTTCTTCCTACAAAAAAAAATTATGACTTGAAAAATTGTGACAAGGAATATACATACAACTTGTTTTGGTTGCCATTGGTACCATGGTGCAAAATCGCGGTCGCGGTCGCGATTGCGGTCACGATCGCGGATCACGGGAACGGAAAAAATTCGGTTATCGCGGAACGTGTCGCGATTATTATGCAGGATTATATATTTTTAAATTCACTTTTGAACTGATTTTTTTTATAATTTATGTTTATTTTTTGTCATTTATTTTAAAATACTAATTGAAATTTGTAATTGAACTTAAAAAATAACACATAGACCAATAATTATATATGACTAACAATTAAAACATAATTAAAAAAACTAAAAAAAATACTTGCTCCAAAACTTACCCACCTCCCCATGGCCATTGCCCCACTTTCTCAATTACTTTCCCATATTACTTTTTCTTTTTCTATCCTATCTTTTTCTCTCCTATGTCCTAGTCTAGTAGTAATCATTACAAATATAGATACATGGTAAAACTACTTTAGAATTTCGAAAAAGGAGATCTGAGAGAAAAAATTTATCAACTCCTTGTCTCCTTCATCAAGAGTACTGAGGACTTAAACTCCATAACTCCAACGTTAAGAAGTTTTCATCATCAATGGTGAGTCGACTATCCACCTTCAATTTCAAGGCTTTTAGTCCCGTTCTTTTGTTTTTGGGTCCAATCTTGTCAAAAAAAAACCCAAAAACTCGCCCAAAATCGCAGACTCGCTATCAAGTCCGGTTCATAACGGTCAAAACGGCCGATAAGCGTGGCGGAACGCCGTTTTTACATACACCGTTACAAAACGCGAGTTCTCGGAACGGTCGACTGAAAATCCGAGTCAACTCGGCCGTTCCGAGTCAACTCGGCCGAGTTTTGACACCATGATTGGTACTCAAAAACCGTTACCAAATGGCGACAATGCATTACCAAATGGCGACCACCTTTTAATCGTTAACAGGTCGAAATTTTGTGAATAAGAATACAAAATGAAGGGAATCCGCCAATTCATTTGTATATAATCATACATAACCCATACAATTTTAACACTATATGAACAAGTACTTTTAATTTATAGAAGTATAACGTTAATTATTTTTTAGTTTTTTTTTTTTTTTTGGGAAATAATTATTTTTTAGTTAATATTAAATTTTTATTATATTTAATTTCTAATTATCATTTAAAAAAGGAGATAGATTTTCCGATTAATAATTTGTGTGAGACTTTTGACACTTACATATAGTAACACAAATAGTAACACTTTATAGTCTGATTCCAAATCTTTAGAAATTTTTCATGAAAAAAATCAAAGCGTACTAATCCATGTAGAATTATGAATATATGATTATGTATACTTAAACACGTTAATCATTAGTTGGTATACATGTTTTTACCTATTGTCGTTCGCCTTTTTTGGCCTCCAGATACGCCCCTTGTCATTTGATCTCCTATTATTGTATCAGCACATTCCTCTAATCCTAGTACCTACCAGGGAATACATTGCCAAATTACAACAGCAATCTACTCCTATAACTATTGTGAAAATAAATTATATCACGAAATAGTTATCAATTATTAATTTTAGAGTAAGAATAACATGAGTTTAAACTAGTATGAAATTAATGAAGTTTAATTACTTACCTTAAGAATATATTCAGTGAACAAATTTCTTCTTTGTTTTTCCATAGCTGATGCCTGTATACAGCGATAAAAATTGTAAGTTATTTGGTTTCGATTACATATTATGGTCTATCGTAAAATGACGTGTGAAATTATGTTCATTTTTTTATTTATACGTGAAGTTAGCTCATCTTTACCATTAGTAGGCAATTGAAATCATACACTATATTAATTTTAATGTATAGTGATGAAAAAGTCAAGTGAATATGAGATTGACAAGTGTAATTTTTTTATTGGCCAATATTTTTGGCAGGAGTATTTATAGCTAGGGATTTTTAAATACAACAGGATTATTTATGACCAAGGATTTTAATGTTTAGTATAGTAATTATATGACTAGGAGTTTTTTCCTAAATACGGCAGAAGTAAAGTTGACCAAGGATTTTTAATGTTTAGTATAGTAATTATATAACAATATGGCAATAATAACAATGAAATTAGAGATATTGACCAGTAATTTTTTTATTTATGGCTATAATAGTATAGTGATTTAATTTATTTATGACTAGGAATTTTGACAACTGAGACAAAATTTCTATAAATTTAAAACGGCAGGATTTTGAAATATGTCATCGAGGATATAGTATACAAAGAGGTGTTTCAAAACTTATAAACTCTTTATTAACAACCTATTTTGTGTTTTTATATTTAACTCTTTTTTTTTAATTACAATGTAAATAATTTATCACGCACCTTCATTTAATATTTTCGTTCGTATAAAATTTCACTAAAATATCAACGTATTAAAAAACCCGTGCCTTGCACAGGTTTCTATCCTAGTTGTTAATAGATAAGGAGTAATACTAAAGACGTGATTAATATTATTTTAAAAAGCACCAACTTGAAATAATAAAATATATTAAAATAATAAGTATTTTTATCTGACAACACAAAAAAGACTCTACACCGCCTAACATGATATAGAGAGAAATTTCTGACTATATACTCTTAATCGGTAATTCCGACTAAATATCTATTATAAGTTAGTCGGCAAAATCCAATAAGTTTCATATTGTCTGGCTCTGTTACTCGGAATACTACAGACTGAATTTCTAACTAGCAATTTTTTAATTGGAAGATAATTAAGAGAAGCGTAGTAAAAATGTAGTTGCAATTTTTTTTGGATGAATTTTCCATACTCATCATCATTATTTGTCTATAAAGTACAATAAATCATATTATTATATCCTCACACATACTATTTTTCAAAAAATATCAAATTTTCTCATTTTATTTTAAACAGTTAAGTTATTACTCCCTCCGTTCCTTTTTGTTTTTCCACCTTACTAAAACGGGCAGTTCCATAAGTTTTTCCACTTCAGAATACTTTCCATTTTTGGAAAGTTTTCATCCCACTTTTACCCCTTAAAACCCCACTTTCCTTACTTCACACTACTATTTAATTATTTTTTGTCTCATACTTCCAATACAATCATTATATTACACTATTATTTACTTATTTTTTCTCTCATACTTCCAATAAAATCATTACTTTCCACTACTATATAATTAAAATAATACCCACTACCACCAAAGATACCACTTTTCTTAATTTTGGTGAAAAACCCAAATAGGAACATCAAAAAGGAACGGAGGGAGTATTAATTTTTTAAATTATTTTCTTGTTATTATCAATTTGTTTGTTCTTTTTCAATTTGTACTTTAAATTATATCCTCTTAATTTATTGTTTGATAATGAATGTCATATTATTTTATGTTATATTATTTAGATCGTGATGTATAATTATAAAAACAACATTTTTTTTTAAAGTTTAACAGTTTTTCAAAAAAAAAAAAACAAGTTTAATTTTTTTTATTTTTTTGATTTTTGATTTTTTATTTTTTTTCATTTTATTTTATTCATTATTATTATTTTTTAAAGTATCTCGCATATTACATTGGATGATTTGATGAATTCATGCCCAGACCACAGGGTCCTACTCCTAGCCCTTCGAACATAACTTTGGAAAGTGTACTTGCTAGTTTCAATGAAATGGTGGATGAAGTTTGTGATGTCGAAAAACAAGAAAGTAAGGATAGGAATCTAAGGGTAACCTTGTTAGTGGTACTAAGAAAAAAAACCAAGAGTAAGAGAAAAACATTGTTTGGGACTTCTTCACATGTTACTTTGGCTTCTCCAGATGTTACCACTGCTACTGAACCTGAACCTAAACTTACTCTTGGTCCTGCACTTACCATTGCTTCAGCACCTGCCTTAGGAGCTACTAGTACTATAGAGATTCCTGATGAGACTTCTAACTAGGCAGCCATGATTTTACAGTCTAGAGATTTATATTCAGAGTCGACTTTTTGAGGTTTTCACGGTTTGTACGATCAACACATGTTGACGTACCAATCCAATGATTTTCTCGTTCATGAGTTTGATTCCTCCCAAAAAACAATCCTAATATGTGAAGCATATCACTTGACCTTAATCGATTGGTTGAAATAAAAAAAATCATTCACATTGGGATTATCGTGACACTATTTGGAACTCGTCTGAAGTCAAAAAGTTGAATCAAGTTGATGATATTATAGGTTGGGATTGTAAGAGACTTTTTAAGGATACGAGGTTTGTGGTAGAAAGTATTCTAAAAGCTGTGATTAGATTTCATGAGAAAGGACAATACTTTGGTTTCTTACACCATGTAGAGAACTTTCTATTTAAGAAAAAATTTATTAAATAGGTAGTCGGACGGCTATTTTAGAGTGTATTTTGGTTTACCAAAATACTAGTGCAGGTGATAAGGAGGATGGAAAATCAATAGAGAGGGAGCGACACGCGAGGTAAAACATTTTCAAATGTTGATGGGAGATTTCCGAAACCTAAAAGCCAATCGTCAACTAATCACCGATCATCCTAGTCTTTGGTTTTGAGAGCGACGATTTTTATTCTATGAATGGGTATGGATTCATCATCGAGAAGAACTATGTATTGAGGGTGTGAGTAATGTTTTTACCTTACAATTGTCTTTTAAGTTTCGAAAAACTCGCATCAACATTTGAACATGTATTGATACCACATTTTTTATAAGTTTCTCTCAAGAATGAAATATTTTACATGGTGTAAAAAATCATAATATCCCTATTTTCATGAAATCGCATCACAATATTTAAAATACTTTATATCGCAAACCTTTTATTCTCAAAAAGTCTACAACAATGCCAACCAATGACATCATCAACTTGGGTCAATTTTTTATTTCGGTCTAGTTTCAAATATTATAACGATTATCCCAATGTGATGAGTTTTTCTTTTGAACATATGGACTTAAATAAAGTTATATGTTTTACAGATTATGATTGTTTATTGGGAAATATCAAATGGTCAACGACAAAATCAATGAATTAGCATCATAATATGTGTTGATCATACAAAATACAAACCATGAAATCTCTCGGTAATAGGAAAAATAGACTTTAAATGCAAGTTTTTAAATCGTAAGAACATGGTTACGTGGTTACAAGTCCTAAATATTATCAATAGCTCCTAAGGCAGGTGTGTAAGTAGTGAGAAGTGTAAAGCAAGAGCATCAGATTCAAGATCTATAGCAGTGACAACTTATTTACTCTTGGTTTTTTATTTTACAAAACTAACAAATTTTCACTCAATTCGCTATCATTACTTTTCTTGTTCTTTAACGTCCCAATCTCAGAGTTTTTAAAACTAGCAATTTTTTTAGTCGGAAAATAATTAGAAGAAGCTTAGTAGGGATGTATTCCATAATTCAAATTTTTTAAATGGATTTTCCATACTCATCATCATTATTTGTCTCTAAACAATAAATCATATCATCATCATCACATATACTATTCTTCAAAAAAATATCAAATTTTCTCATTTTATTTTAAACACACGAAAATTAATTAAGTGACTATGGTAGGTTATTATCAATTTTTATGTTATTTTCTCATTTTATGTTATTATCAATTTGTTTGTTCTTATTTGAAGTTGTACTTTATATGATGTCTTCTTGTTTAATTATTTGATCATGTCATGTTATTTATGTTATATTATTTAAATGTATAATTATATATGTTATGTTTAATTATAATAGTTTAAGGAGTAACTCTTTTGTTTTTATTTTATATGTATTTCTCTGAGTTAAGTTTAAATGCCTTGTCTTTGAGCTACCCATCGTTGCGCAGGTGGTAGATTTATACGTCGTCTACCTTGACGTCATTCGAAATGTAGAATCATTGACAGTAAAAATAAAGAGACTCTCTAAAGCTATCTTTGGTGTTTCATCAGCACCACAACATTATTATGATGGCATAGTGATGTCACCGTCTCAACACAAAAGTGCTCTTCGTTCGTAACAAATGGCGAATGAGATATTCGATCATTTATAAGGCATAATACAACAACTAGATAATAGTATAAATCAAGTATTTCCTTAAGAGCTTCATAGTAGAAATTTCGACTAGCATTCATAGTCGAAATTTTGACTAAATACCTTAAAATAAATTGTAAGTCTAAATTTTGACTAAAATTATGACTAATTCATTTTACTAACCGCATTTGTTCCGACTAACAAAAATAGTTGAAAATTAGTCGGTATATTTTGAAAACGACTGAATTTCGATTGTTCTTATTATTCAGAATTCAACTTTTTTCATTATAGTATGAATCAAATTTATACAACACACTTACTAAAATGTTTTGTGATTTATTTTGTTATTTTACGATTCAATATTTAGGCTTGCTAAGTTTGCTTCATTGGAGATAGACATCTTAATAATATTTTACATTAAATTTAATTAGATGACTATCTCTAATGTCCTTCAATCTTAAATAAATGTTTTAAACTAACAAAGATGGTAGAAAATATTTTTGCGCAAGTGAACTCGAGAAAGGTAGTCCTCTCTCACTCATGTGAGAAATACAAAATAAAAAAGTATGATTGTTAATTACAAAGTTTTATTTAACCAATTTTGTTGAAATGAAATCTACTCAAACATGATAAATTTGAATAAAGTTAAAGGTTAACTTATAAATAAAGTAAAAATTATTTTGCTAAGATTATTTTTAAAAAATTATTTTGCTAAGGTTAATTCAATCATTATTACTAATTTCTTATAATTAAATTAACTACTCTGTTATGGTATATATTATATTGTTCGATATAACTTTTAAATATATATATTTATGATGAAAAAAAAATCTTTGTATTAACAATCAAGTAGTTTGTTCTTGATTCTTTTTATTTGTTAGTGCACTTTAAATGGGACATTGTCAACTCTCAGATTTGTGGGGTTCGAGGTGAAATAGTAATTACAGATACCTAATAATTAATTATAAACTATTTTATGGGCATCTAAATATTATAACTATATTAAATTATCTTTTTCCATTTTTAGAGCAGAAAATCTCCTGAGAGACCATCTATGGCATAGAATACACTCTTAACAGTTCAGCCTAATCGAAATTTCAGTAGTTTTTTTTTGAAAAGTGTAAAAATGGGCTGGAGCATTACACCCGTCTATGCTATAGACCGTCCATACCAAGAATTTGTGTTTTTAGAGTGCTCCAGGCACAAGCCCGGGCTGGCGCTGAAATGAGGTTGTAAGAATTTATATACTATCACCATTCCATACGGGAATTTTGCATTTTAACACTATTTACTTATTATTCTTAATTAATTTGTACTTTATTCTTAATTTATAAATTAAAACAACGTTAATTAAAATCTTATTTGATTCAACTCAATACAAAGATTACTAATATCCGCTTTTATAATATTTCGTTATGTATATTGAACATAATATAAGTATATCGGATAATGTGAAAAAGCAATATTCCCATTTTTAGTGGAATGGAGGATGTAGACTAACCTTCAATAGTACGTCAAGTAATGGATCAGGTTTAGAGTCTAATTCTTTTTCTTTTCTGAGTAGATCCAGTAGGAGCTCTATTAAAAAAACATGCATGGTTTTCATCAAATAATATTATAATCAATAAAAAAAACACAATGCATGTGCATGGGGCAATGAAGAAGAAGATGTTGATAAAGGTAGTAGACTAGACGACCTACCATAAGCAGAACCAAGTCCTTGACAAGTGGCAGAAAAACTTAACGTTTCTCTAACAGTCAACTCACAGATATGAACGTCGTTTTGACTCACATAAACTGAACATCTTTGAGGAACAAATTCATCAAACTCGTGTCCATTGTACGTCACTTTTCCAGAAACCTATACATGGGTATCCCACTATAATTAATTCATTAACTTATGGCTTGCTCATGTCTCAAACTACCTCCGCTTCACAATACTTGTTACTAAATACTGTGACACGCTGTGTGGAAAAACCTCATTACAAATAGCAAGTATTATGAAACGGAAGAAGTATATATACATTACACATGCATATGTAGCCTCTATTTAACTTATATAAAACACATGTATAAGTGTGACATATTATGTGGAAAAATTTATTACCAATGCAAGTATTATGAAACGGAGGAAGTATATAAACACATGCATATGTAGCCTTTATTTTCGTAATTTTACTCATTTTTTTCTTTTTGCATGGATGTCTCTATTTGGGTGTATAAATGACCACAATCACATGATCCTCTTGTTGGATGGAATAGGATTTTTCGGGTAGGAATTATTCGTTATCTTTTTTTACTCGAATTAATTTTATATAATACCTAGTTTAGAAAGTCAACTGTTTCTCTTTCCATTTAATATTGAACTTATTCATTAATTTGTGCCACCGTATAAAGCATGATATTGCGCTTGTTCGGCACAGGTTAAGAGCATAGTGTAAAAATATGATTAAAAATGCGGTAACAGTTGCAATCGCGGTAACGGAAGATGCGATGCGATACGGCCTTATTTTTATTCTATGGTTAAAAGTTTAGTACCGGCTGATGACTGTGTTTTATTGAGGCTTAAACACTATTATAAAGAATAATCAACAATCTATTTACTCCTTCGTATTAATAGATAAGAATGAGACATTTTCTTATTAGGCCAATTCACTGAAAATGTTCAATTTCTATTTTTGTCATTTTTTTTACCTTTTTACCCTTACAAGCTACAACAACACAACAACACATAAATATAAATAACCTTTATGGAAAAATAGAGTTTTCCACTTTTAAGTGGTCCCCCACCCCTCCTTGGTTTTGGTGCAAAACCTAAATGTCATATTCTCTACGAATAGGAGGGAGTTACATTTGGAGCTATATTTGGCTGTTTTGATCGAGAAATTCTTAACTTGTAGCGATTTAAGATTATTCTCAAAAAATAAAATATATTATAACTATTTCACGGATCATTTTTATTATTCACACATAGCAGAATATCTAACAATTTTAGTTGTATTGTCACAACTACTCAAACCGCTAATAACTTATTTGAAGTGTATCAGTAAAAGAAAGTTCAAATTCTGATTAAAAAAGAAAAACTTAAAATAAACTCTTGATCTTTGTCAATCTTATAAATCATTTGAAAAATACTCAATATATATATCCTTATTTTACACTAATTATATGGAATTTGTCATTGAATTTGCACAACACTTTTTTTAGCAATAATTTACTCTTATTATTTTAATCTAATCCACAAACATTTACTTTGTATTCTGTACTGTTTTTTTTACTTTGTCCAATCTAATTTTTCTTTCTACTAAATTTAACACATTTTACCCTTAATGCTAAATGAGAGTGACAAAAGAAGTATCACAGGGGAGTGAAATACGGAAAGTATGCTTGGGTTTGGGTAGCGGTTACTTTCCTGGTCAAAATGGCATGCATACTAATTACAACCAAAACAAGAACATTTATTGTTTTTGAGATAAATGCTCTTCGTTTTCCATCATAAAGAAATAGATAAATAAATGAAAAGACAATTTTTCATTTATTTTATTTCTCAACCATATTTCTTAATATTAATTTTGACCTAGTTGAAAGAAACATAGCTAAAGTATCTTATTGAACATGATTTTTTTTCATACATTAATTTGATTTTTTTTTTATTCTATGCATCTAATGTATAGGTTTAAACAATAAATTTAATTATTATTTAAAATTCAATAGAAGATATCTTCTAAAAACAAGTAGATTTAATAAAAATTTAAAAATGATCACTAGTTAACATTTTAAAAAATTAACATTTTTATTGTCTTAGCATATGAAAATGGGACACAGGTTAGAAAACTGAAAATAATTAAATAAAAATTCAAAATCAAGATTTCAGGAAGTGTTATTATATACTAAGTATTGAATTAATTTATTAACAAACTTGAAAAAAAGCAAATGGCACATTTAAAATAAAATAGTACGAAATAGTATCTTCTTACCATCAATCCTGAATCAAGAAGACCAGCTAAAGCTAATAATAAGGTTGTCTTCCCTGAGCTTGGAGGCCCTAAAAGTAAAGTCATCCTGGAGGATACATAAAATATAATTGAATAAATAAATAAATAACCAAATAAATAAAATAAAAATTAATCTTGAAATAGTTTTAGTTACCTGCCAGGTTTGATAATTCCATTTAAATCACTAAGAATTTGCAGTTTCCTCTTCTGACTTGGTTGTATTTTTAGAAAGTTTAGCACACCCTTCCAATCCAAACAAAACAAAATTGAATAAATTATATATTTACATTTCATACACCACTATCTAAAAATCCAATCATAATAAAAAGGCGAAGTATAAGAGGGAGGAACATTTTTCATCTTTTCTTTCAATAGATTCAACAATACAAATTGACAGAAAACTAAATTTTTCATATTCCTATAAGAAGTATATGTTAAAAGAATTAACAAACCTTAAAATCAACCTTAAAGTATAGATTAAAATCTTAAGTATGTAAAAGTAAATATAATTTTTTTTAAAAAAATTACTAAGAATAATACGATATTTTACTTATTATCCTATAATAATACTAACTTTTAATTAACCATGAATAATATCAACTTAAGGTGTTTCCCTAGAATATCCCTAACATGTTAGCAATTGAATTATTAAAGTTAATATGATCATAAATTAATTAATAAACTAAAGTTGGTATTATTTTAGATACAAAACCCTCCTAAGTCGTTGGTATCATAAATTAATTAATAGTATTGACAGTAATTTATAGCGGTTCCTAAACCGCTGTAGAAAGCATGGAAGACTATTTATAGCCCTAGTGATTTATTGCTGTTGGTAGTATTTTCTATAGCTGTTCATAACAGCTATAAAAAGGCATTTTCAACAGCTATAAATAGGCTTTTTTGGCATAGTGGTTGTATTATTCACGGTGATTTTTCCAAAAAAAAAATACTCCCTCCATTCATTCTTGTTCTTCTCGTTCTTTTTGCAGTGTTTTTAAAATAAATTTTGAGCCTTAATATTTCTAAATACGCATTATAAAAATATTATAAAAAACATATAGTAAAAATGTATACATTAAGACGAATTTTACAAGAGCTCACATGAATATATTTTATCATCTATGTAAAAAATCTTAATGGAACTTTTTTCTCTAAAACAAAATATCTAAACGAAAAAACATTTGAAAACAAATGTATAGTACTAGTTATGATTGAATAAAGTGTGCACCAAGTCTATAGAAAACTCTTTTAACATATGTAGATAAATAGTTATCAATTTAAAATACCTCCACCATATTAACCAAGGAATTGTAGATTGTGGGTAAAGCTCTACTACCCACATAAGCATAGGTCTCTACATTCAGATTCTGAAACCGGATTTCTATAGATGGCAATGCCAGGGAAACCCTATTCATTAACAAAAGTTGAAAATTAGGTAATTGACTAATTAAACTATAAAAAAATAGATTTGGGGCATAAAAAAGTTAAAAGTAAATCTAAAATATTAAACCTCAAATGCATGCATACAATTTAAAATCAAAAATAAAAATAATTAAGTAGATTATTATTAAATTATATTTTTAAAAATCTTTCGCTATTAATTTTAGAAAATTGTAAATGTTGCAGTCCAGTTTTATTAAAAACTCACAGTTGATACAATACAACAAGATCAAATACATACATGTAATAATACAAGATCAAATACATAAATATAGTTTTTCTATAAACTGGATACACTGGGTATGATGATGACTATGAAATACACGCATGCAAGAAAAGTAAAGAAAAAATGGAAAAGATAAGGCAAAAAAAACTTAATTAAAATTACCTCTCAAACCTAGTCTTGATTTTGTGCAAGAACAATTCATTTTGAGTCATATTTCTAACCAATTTATTCAACAAAGCCCTTCTCTCATAAAAATCAAGTCTTTTAACGTCAACCTCCTTAAAATCACCAGCAACACCATGCAAAAAGCTAATGTGGGCCCTTTCAACTGTTGGTAGCCTTTCAAGAGCACCCCAATTTATTTCATCCATCTCACTTTCATTATCATGATGATGACCATCACTACTACTACTACAAGAGCTTCTCCTATGCTCAATTTTAACACTCTTGAACAACCCCATTTTTTTTATTAAATTAAAATTTTAATAAATAAAAATAAATTGCAATTTAATTTAATAATTATTTTTTGAAAATTGAAATAAAATATATTAATTTGATTTTACGTTGTTGGGGATTGTATTCTTGTATAAGAGTTGAAACAAAAAGTAGAGACTTAGCTTGTGTATATATAGGAGTAGTACATTAGAGGTTTTAGGAGGTGACACATAAAGCCATAAAAAATCTTATTTTTATTGTGGTTTTGATACCTTTTAATTTATTTCTTAATACATTTTTTTATGAAAAATTTAATAATATATTGATTAGCATTATCTCCCTTGATAGTGTTTTATGTGCCTTCTAGATGAGTTATTATATATGTTAATTGTTAGATGTTGTATAATCACTTGAGATTATGATCTTCATTACCATTAAGTATTTTCAAATTACTAATTAAGTCTATTAAGTGTTGAATTAGAGAAAATTGACCACCTTCATTACAAATTTTTTTTATTATACCTCTCAAAAAGCATTCTATATTCTTCTCCAAAGAAAGACAAGTGAGCTACTATATTATATCTAACATCTAGAATATCTCACTATCTTCTATATATATACAACTAAATACTATAGATGTTAATCTAATTAGGGGTGTTCAACAGGTGTGGCCCCATTTTCGGCCCTTAGCCGACCCGTTTAGAAGGGTTATGTGGGGGCCGGGCTATAAATGGATCGGCTGAAAACAGACTCTTACTATTAAAACGGAACGAATTATAAGAGGGCTTTAATAGAGCTATAAACGGGCCTTTTAAATTTAAATTGGGCTCTAAAAAAATACTTATATACGTATAATGAGTAAATTTTCTTTCGCAGAGCTTCATAAACTCTTGCTGATAGTACAGTAAAATGTTCAAGACTCATGTAGGCGGTGAATATAAATTGTATACTGTTGGGATGAGTTATCCCACATCGACAAATTAAAAATGGTGTGCACACTTAATAAGTCATTGGAGACCTTCTTCCCATTGCCATATGGTTTTGGGATAACATATATCTCCTTGGCTTGTGAAGTGTGTGCACCTCGTGTTTTCCCCGATACTTGCTGGCATTCACAATAAGTCCAGCCTAATTTAACATGGTATCAGAGCCGATGGTTCGATCAAAAAATTTAAAAATGGTAGGTCCGAAAAGAATGGCGTTCCTACCCTAATTGATTGCTCCCACATGCGAACTTGACGGGGGTTGGCATGTGAGGGGGGGTGTTGGGATGAGTTATCCCACATCGACAAATTGAAAATGGTGTGCACACTTAATAAGTCATTGGAGACCTTCTTCCCATTGCCATATGGTTTTGGGATAACATATATCTCCTTGGCTTGTGAAGTGTGTGCACCTTGTGTTTTCCCCGATAATTGCTGGCATTCACAATAAGTCCAGCCTAATTTAACATATACGAAAACATTATACATTTGCATTTTTATTAATTGATGACAATTGCTTTTATGTTTTTAATATTGTGCTCCAACTTGACCCATGTAATTAAAGACAAAAATAAGTTTACGCTATGTAATTGACAACAATTGTTTTTTCGCATCAACAAATATATAAATATATTATACTAAAAGAATAAAGTGATAAGTGCAATTATTTGCACTTATCCGTGTTCATTTTACGCTCCTTATTTGTAGTTTTAGTGGGTTTTTAGGTACATTTATAGTAGTTTGTGTATATTTTGTCTCTTGAGGTCAATTTCATGTTTTATATGATTTTTGAGGCAAAATCGGAGTTTTTAGGTACATTTCGGAGTCATAAGAGGGTGAAGGCTTGGAGAAATAGCCTAAGACCCCTTGTCACGTGAAGAGACCGAGCTACAAGCTAGTCCCGATGAGGAGAAGGCAAGAAAAGTGAAGGCAAGTGCATAAAAAGGCCAAGCGACGACCCAGTTTAAAGGTGCAACACTCGTCGCGCATTTATCAGAATTAAATGGCATGTCGTAGGCAAGCGACGAGTCGTCGCTCACCTTGCGCCGCTCGTCGCCTATCATCCACAGCAGCAGCCTCCAGATGAGCGACGATCGTCGCTCCATAAAGCGCCGGTCGTCGCCTCTTTCAAACCGGGCAGTTTCATAGCGGTTTTATTCTAATTTTTGGAGCCACTTTATATAGTGGCAGTTATTTTTCGTGTAAAAAAATGAGATTTTAGTTTTTCTTTTGTAATTTCCTGTAACTTTTTCTTAGAGTTTTTAGTTTTCATTCAAGCATCCTTTGGAGAACCTTGGTAGAATTCGATTTCCGCATTTCCAGTTTATGTTATATTCTCGTTCCGTAAGTTTCGTTGTTTCATTATTGCTTTTTACATCATTGTTTGTTGTTTGCTATATGCTTTCTATGATCATGAGTAGTGAGTAGTTTCTTTATCTAGGGTTAGGGTGAAATCCCTAATTCGAAGCATGGATTGATATTTTATTGATTGATTGTGTGCGATTTGAGTCGATGATTGAACCTACGCTTAATGAGTCTTGATTTAAATATCTTTGTTAGCCTTTCAATAGAACGGAAGTTTGAGAATCGGTCTAACTTAGGATTGAGATATATTTAAGTTAAATTCCTTCTAGTATTAGCCAATAGAACGGAAGTTTGAGGATTAATGCTAGTTGGTCTTAAATCGATATTAGTCAATAGAGCGGAAGCTTGAGACTAATTAGATCACGTTCTCTCATATTTATGGCTCAATTTCATACAATCATGAAATTAATTGAATCCCATGTTAGAATTAGGTGATACCCGACGCCCTAGTGTCTTTCCATATATTGTTATACATCATTTTAGTTATCGTTTTAGCTATTTGCATCTTAGGTTTAGAACATCATCCACATTATTTGTTTGAATCTTGTCTTAGCTCATCATAAGCATACAATTCGGAATTATTTAGCCTCCTTGTGTTCGACCCGCACTACGCGTACACCGTGCGCTTGCGGTAAATTAAAATTTGCACATCAAGTTTTTGGCGCCGTTGCCGGGGAGGCGAAGTTTAATTCTTTTTGTTTTGTTTATTGATTTACATAGACACTTTCACTTTAAGTTATACTTTGGTGCTATGCATGGCTATATTCTCTTTTCCACAATATGAAGGTGAGCAATTTCATGCATATTTCTCTAGATTTCAAGATTATGTGGAATATTTGTGCTCTTATGGTTACACTTTCGACTATGAGGATCTAGGCCATGTGATATTAGAGGGGTTAAACCCCGAGTCTTGGAGTCTAGCCAACTATATGGGCAATGGTCAGATACTTGACATGTATGGCAGTTATCGTTGGGACTTGTTTTGCAATATGTCTGCTCAGTGTTTACAGGATGAACAATGTCAAAATTCTCATTCTAGCATAACGACGATCGAGCTAAAGGCAATAGTGAATGAACATAGTGTTGAGCAAACAGCTAGTCGTGCTCGTATTCAAGCAATTATCGATCAAATGGTGATGAACAATGAGAAAACAAGTGACGCAACAATTGAGCTTGATGATTCCCTTTCTTCAAAGGGTGCTTCAAATGGTAATGTGGGTGAGTTGCACTTTCCAATTGAACAAGGTGATAATCTTAATAACTCTGACTTGCCTATTGATTTATCTTGTGATAGCTTATTTATTGTTCCTTCTATAATGGTGTGTGAATCTTTGGATATGACTTGTGCTAATGATTCTTATGTGGAAACCTTGCCAAAGGAATTTTTGGGTCTTTGTGCTCAAACCTTTGAGAAAGAAGTTGAAATTATGAATTTAAATGTCAGTAGCAATGAGGATCTTAATTCATCCCATAAGAGTCATATTGGTGAGAATGTAGAGGAATCGTTTGGTGAAACTTTTGCACTTGATAACATGTTTATTGATGATGGGGAAGTAGAGTCTTTAGTGTCTGATGCTATTGAGTCTTATGATATTACGTCTTGTGATTGTGTCTCCCCATCTCCTCTCATTCATTCACCACCCATTGAGTTTGAGTCCACCATTGACAATCCTAACTTTGTTCATGAAGAATGTCATTCCAAGTCTATTTGGGAACGTGAATTAGATGCACTTGAATTAATGTTAAAGGGTGACAGAGTCTATGATGAAGAAACATTAGCATTGGTTAATTCTTTTGATACTGAGTTTCTCCATCTCAAGACTTCTTCATGTTTCGAATTGTTTTTGGTTGAGGAAGAAAGGTCCCTTATGGTTGCATCATCACCTTTAATTCACAAGAGTACTATAGAGTTTGTTAACACTAATTTTATTGCTGATAATTATATTATTGACAAACTCTCCTGTTATAGTCTCCTTGACCACTATCCATCCGTGCTAAATTGGAGTAATGTGCATGCTTTTCCTGAATGTGTTGCTAGACTGTTTTACAAATCGAAAAGGGCTCTCACCTTTATTTCTGTAGCTATTCTTCTTTCGAACTACCTCTATCATCTTGGTTTGAATTTTTCAAGGGAGTTCGATAAGATGCTAAGAGCTCTAACAATGTCCAATCTTGAGCCTAGTTAACTAGGTTGAGTCAAGTCGAGCTAACGACGATAAACAAAGCGCTTGCGGGAGGCAACCCGTGATTTCTTAGCTTAGTGTCCTTCTTAGACTTCCCCTAGCTGTATGCTTATAGTTTTATTGTCTATATCTCTTTGCTATACTGTTAACCATTGAGGACAATGCTTAATTTAAGCATGGGGGGAGTCTACACCTTTTTAGTGTAGTTAGTGTAGATTTTTTTTTTTATTTTATTTTGTACTTTTATTTTTTCTAGATAGTTTAGGTTAGTTTTTTTTTAGTTTAGTTTCTTTTTATTTTCTTTTTATTTTTGTTTGTAAGATGTATCTTTTTTGAAAAAAAAAAAGAGAATGCTAGCCATAAACCTATGAAGGGGGCTAGGCAAAAGGAGAGTGAGTGTACATTGGAGCTGCTGTTGCTGCTATCTTTATTCCTCCTACGCCGAGTCGTCATTTGCAGGTATATTTCTATCCCTATCTTTGCTCTTCCTTTCTCTATATTCTAGCTCCACTATATTATCATACCTTCACCCACCGAGCTATCATCACTAGATTCTCGCACATCATCTTTCACTAACCAATGCAGGATTTTTTGAGCTACAAATTTTAACCCACAATTAAGCCCCCATCCTCTTTGATCCAAAGATAGTTCTTGGATTGCGAGATCCAAGAGCTCCATTATTTTGAGCCTTATTGTTATGGAGTTTGGGTACTTGTTGTGGTATATCGTGTTGTGGTATATCGTGTTGTGGTTGTGTTGGTTGTTTTGTGTGTGTGGGTTGGGTTGAGGTTGATAAGGGGTTTGGGATTTCGATGGGCTTTCATGTGAGATCATTTATGAGGGGAAGGAGATTAAGATAGGAAGCCTCTTACTTTTGGGGAGCCATAAGGAGAACCGGTGTTCATGTTTAAGAGGTAGTGTTGCAATCGATGGTGTTATCCCGATTCAACATTGGTGCTTACTAGGTAGGTTGCATTCTCATGTTTGTGCTTCATTGTCATATCAAGGGTTACTAAAGACCCTACTTTTATCTAGGGTTGCTGAACACCCTATTGCCATCCACCACGAAAAGCAAGCATGGGGGAACCCATTACTTGTTTATTCGTGACCTCTATTCCATATATTTGTATAGACTAAACTTGATCATGCATTGTATTTGTTCATTTTATAGCTTGGTTTGTACGTTGTTTTTCATTGAAAAAGGGAAGAAATTCATGCTTGATAAGAGAAAGACCCGGCTAGGTTGAAAACCCAAAAGGGCGACCTAGGCAAAAGAGCGGCATGAGTGGGTGAGCAAGTGAGATTTGAAAAAGTAAATGAGTGGCTAGGGTGAAAACCCAAAAATGAGTCTCTAGGCAAAATGAGAGAAAAAGAGAGATTCAAAGTATACTTGTTGTTCATGTTGTTTGGAGTGGCGACATAAGAAGTGGGAGACATAAGGAAGGAATTTGGGTAGGCCACAATTGGAGGGATAAGTAGTAGATTTTTGTTTTCATTTCTCACATTTTTTTTTTTTTGGAGTTATAAGGAGGTTGAAGTATAGGGATTTTTAGTTTTTGATGTTTTGATATCTTTTGATCTTTCATGTCTATCTCTTGTCATTGTTGTGTGTGTTGTGTTAGCCAAGTGAAGGGGTTAAGTGGTATGAATGATTTGGACTCTTGGCAAACACCGGGTATTAGAGGCGTTTAGGAAGGGAGGCATAAGAAGTAGTTTAGGATTTGGAGACCGTGTCTTGGCCTTGTTTTTACTTGTGTTTTCACCTTGATTTGCTCGAGGACGAGCAAAGGCTAAGCATGGGGGAGTTTGATAAGTGCAATTATTTGCACTTATCCGTGTTCATTTTACGCTCCTTATTTGTAGTTTTAGTGGGTTTTTAGGTACATTTATAGTAGTTTGTGTATATTTTGTCTCTTGAGGTCAATTTCATGTTTTATATGATTTTTGAGGCAAAATCGGAGTTTTTAGGTACATTTCGGAGTCATAAGAGGGTGAAGGCTTGGAGAAATAGCCTAAGACCCCTTGTCACGTGAAGAGACCGAGCTACAAGCTAGTCCCGATGAGGAGAAGGCAAGAAAAGTGAAGGCAAGTGCATAAAAAGGCCAAGCGACGACCCAGTTTAAAGGTGCAACACTCGTCGCGCATTTATCAGAATTAAATGGCATGTCGTAGGCAAGCGACGAGTCGTCGCTCACCTTGCGCCGCTCGTCGCCTATCATCCACAGCAGCAGCCTCCAGATGAGCGACGATCGTCGCTCCATAAAGCGCCGGTCGTCGCCTCTTTCAAACCGGGCAGTTTCATAGCGGTTTTATTCTAATTTTTGGAGCCACTTTATATAGTGGCAGTTATTTTTCGTGTAAAAAAATGAGATTTTAGTTTTTCTTTTGTAATTTCCTGTAACTTTTTCTTAGAGTTTTTAGTTTTCATTCAAGCATCCTTTGGAGAACCTTGGTAGAATTCGATTTCCGCATTTCCAGTTTATGTTATATTCTCGTTCCGTAAGTTTCGTTGTTTCATTATTGCTTTTTACATCATTGTTTGTTGTTTGCTATATGCTTTCTATGATCATGAGTAGTGAGTAGTTTCTTTATCTAGGGTTAGGGTGAAATCCCTAATTCGAAGCATGGATTGATATTTTATTGATTGATTGTGTGCGATTTGAGTCGATGATTGAACCTACGCTTAATGAGTCTTGATTTAAATATCTTTGTTAGCCTTTCAATAGAACGGAAGTTTGAGAATCGGTCTAACTTAGGATTGAGATATATTTAAGTTAAATTCCTTCTAGTATTAGCCAATAGAACGGAAGTTTGAGGATTAATGCTAGTTGGTCTTAAATCGATATTAGTCAATAGAGCGGAAGCTTGAGACTAATTAGATCACGTTCTCTCATATTTATGGCTCAATTTCATACA
Source organism: Amaranthus palmeri (assembly GCA_019776075.1). NCBI lineage: Eukaryota > Viridiplantae > Streptophyta > Magnoliopsida > Caryophyllales > Amaranthaceae > Amaranthus > Amaranthus palmeri. The sequence goes on from JAAKBH010000411.1 coordinate 217,197, forward strand.
ATCATGAAATTAATTGAATCCCATGTTAGAATTAGGTGATACCCGACGCCCTAGTGTCTTTCCATATATTGTTATACATCATTTTAGTTATCGTTTTAGCTATTTGCATCTTAGGTTTAGAACATCATCCACATTATTTGTTTGAATCTTGTCTTAGCTCATCATAAGCATACAATTCGGAATTATTTAGCCTCCTTGTGTTCGACCCGCACTACGCGTACACCGTGCGCTTGCGGTAAATTAAAATTTGCACATCATAAAGTTAGAGATATTATATCGTAGTATTTTGATTAACTTTATAATTTTGAAGATTGTCAATAATATATTATATAGTATATTATATACTCTAATTTACTCAATTTAATTACAAAAGAATTCTTGGAAGAATATACTTTAATGGCAGAGATATTAATCAAATTCATAACACCATGACATTTTTCTTTAGCTAATGTGTTCTTTGCCGTGATATTTGGAATTTTTCAAACTATTTAGTATAATATATAACGTTAGAGAATTGAAACTATAAAAACCTATATCCATTAAATATGGTAGTTTTACGCTGATGTTATATGTCAAGATTTTAAGGTAATCATGCCAAATTTCTTGATTTTATGTCCAAACACTACACATGTTAATGTACGTCAAATGTTTGAAAGGTTCATATTAATTAGTAAAATATATACTTCCTCCATTAGGAAATACTTGCTACATTTCATTTATGAGTACTATTCATCTTTTAAGCTTATTTTATATATTGCGGGTCTGCGGCCAATGTATAAGTAAAAATATAGTCAAGTGAGATCTTGTTTGAATCGTCTAATCGCATACTTTCATAATATCAATTTTTTTTTTAATTTTTAAATGTATATAATTCAACATATAAATGAACAAAATAAATAATACATAGAGTTGCGTGAAAAATTAAATGTAGCAAGTATAGTGAAATGGAGTAAGTATATACTTCCTCCATTTTGAAATACTTGCTACATATTGTTTTTGATTATTATTCATCATTTAAGCTTATTTTATATATTGCGGCTAATATGTAAGTAATAATATTGTCAAGTGATATCTTGTTTGAATCGTCTAATCGTATACTTTCATAATATAACCTTTTATAATTTTTAAATGTGTATAATTTGACAAATAAAATAAAATTGTACATTGGATTGCGCTAAAATTTCTTTAAAATATTAGCGTACATAAAATCACTGCATTGCACGACTTTTTATACTAGTTCTATATATACACACATTAGTATTATCTTTACTATCTCATAAAATGTTCAAATTAATTATTTGCAAAAAATTGTCATGGTTTATATGTTTCTTGATACAACGCGGATATGTACTAAGGACTTGTTTAGTTCACTTTATTTTTGGTTATCTGATCTGATCTAATTTGGTTTAACCATGCTTTTAACTTATGTGTACGATAATATACAAAAAAATAAAGATATCAATTGAGGTCTTGTTAGATTGTAATTAGGGATGGCAACGGGTCGGATCTGAGTTGGGTCCAGATGGACCCGAATCCAGATCCGTTTTCAAGATCAATATACAAATCCGGATCCGGACGCGCGGGTCTAGATTTTCAAGACCCATATCCGGATCCGTGGATAGTACGGATCCAGTACCGGATCCGAGTCCAAAACGGGTTTAGCCGATTACGATATTCTTTGATTGATGATAACAATATACTCCCTCCTATTCAAATTAAGTGTCCACTTTACTTTTTGGTTACTATTCACTAATCACTCTTAATTTGTATTTTTCTCTTAATCTATAAGGTAATATATAGTCATGTGGGATCTTATTTTGTTCGTCTCAATGCAAAAATTATTAATATCAAATTTTTATAATTTTTAATTATATACAATTAAAGATATTAAAGGTTAAAATGTTGCCTCGGCATGTGTGAAAAAGGTAAAGTGGACACTTAATTTGAATAGGAGGGAGTATTAATTTGCAATAGATCATCCAAAAAAACATTATAGAACTTAATTAAAATTGTCTTGAAAATATTAATATATATATAATATGACAATAATATATAATTAGACAAAATTAATCATCACATATGCACAGAGTAGTTACTGGGGTTGGGGAGGACATTAGAGTTTGGGATTAGAGTGAACAGTGAAGGGAATTAGATTAATTTAGACTAGAAGGTTTTAAGTGGATAATGACATTTGGGTATATTATTAGTCCAATAATATTTTGGATTAATAAAATAGAAAACGGGTCTTATGGATCCATGGGTCCGGGCATTTTTTTGAGACCCGGATCCGAACCCGTGAAATGCACACGGATCCAGATCCGACTCGGATCCGTCGGGACTATATTTTCAAGACCCAGACCCGCAAAAATGGATACGGATCCACGGATGCGGGTCGGGTCCAATACCCATTGCCATCCCTAATTGTAATAATATGTGTTATATTAATATATTTTATTTTTTTTAATTTTACATTACATAATAAAAGATATTTAGCAATAAAAAAACCACATATAAAACGATGATCTAAATAGAGTTTTTTTTTTAAAATAAGTTGTATACTAGTTCACTTCCTCTCATCTTTTTCACCAAATTAGGGTTTATGGGTTTTTTCAATTGACGAAATAAGTTGAATTAAACAAGGTCGAAGACTTAGAAGTTTATTCGGCAAGATCATCAATTAAAAAAAGGAAAAAGTGTCAAAAAGTACCTAATAAACACTTTTTTTTAAAAAAAATACCTAACAAAAAAATATTCTTTTCAAAAGTCTACCAACTAACGGTTGGGGTTAAGTTTTTCGTTATCATTTTTTGCTCTTCTTTAAAAAGTACCTAATAAAAAATTTTCTTTTAATAAAAGTACCAAGAACACAACATAATCATGTCATACAAAAACAACATCATAAATATCTGTAAGAGCATAATTCATAAAAAAGTTCACATATCATCCAATACAAACACAATAATAATACTACCTCCGTTAAAAATTATGTGCAACTTTTGTACTTTTCACGGTTGCCAATGCAATTTTTGTAGGGGGAAATTAGAGGAAGTAGGTATAGGTAATTAAGGGAAAGAAGGAGAGAGAAAATGATAGAAGTAGGGATAAGTAAGTAAGAGAAAGAAGGAGAGAGGAAGTAGGGATAGGTAATTAAGGGAAAAGAAGGAGAGAGAAAATGATGTGATAGGTAATTAAAGGAGAGAAAAAAATGATGGGATAGGTATTTAGATTGGTTATTTTTTTATTAAAAAAGAAAAGAAAAAAGTGAGTTGCACATTAGTAAACGGATAAAAATGGAAAGTGTTGCACATAATATTTAACAGAGGTAGTAATAATAATAATAATAATAATAATAATAATAATAATAATAATAATAATACATAATAATAATAATAATAATAATAATAATAATAATAATAATAATAATAATAATAATAATAATAAGTCTCGAGAGCCGGTTCACCCTTTCTCTCTCTTGCGATTTCTCAAGCGCCATTTTGGGCGACTCTATTGTGCTTCCCGGAGCACCGCCATGGCTGGTAGAGGCAGAGGAAGACCTCCAAAGAAGAAAGGAGATAAACGTGCTAAAGGTAAAAGTACAAAGCCTCGATCTGCATCCTCTTCTACAGATTACTCGTGCCAATTGAACTCGGATGTTGAAACCCTAAATTCAACCCCAAATCATTAGTTTTTGAGTCCAAAATCGAGCAAGAAGGCCACTTTATCTCACTGGATTGATGCAACTAGCAAAACCAAGGAGACAAGGCCGACATCAATGGTCAATCCGCCACAATTTAGTGCGGATAAACAAGCTACTCTCCCAAAATCGGATAACCTTGTTAAAATTAGTAATGAAGATGTTAAGAATGAAATTTTATACTGGGAATCATCTGTGGTTTGCTATGTACTTGGGGCTAACCCACCTCTTCAAGTAATTGAAGGATTTGTCAAAAGAGTATGGAAATCCATGGAAATTGACAAGGTAGGGTTATTAGGTAAAGGTGTCTTTATAGTCCGCCTAAACTCCATCTCGGATAGGGATCAGGCTTGTGACATGAGTGGGATTTTGTTGACAAAAATCCGTTCGTAGTAAAACCCTGGACCCCTAAGATCACCCCCGCCAATAAGCACTAGTGGAAAAAACGTCAATTGTTGCGGTTTTTTGACCGTTATTGGCTGCGGTTTTACCTCGCAGCCCTTGGAGTAGCAGCAAATGCGATTTTATTATTGGCTGCGGATAAGGCACAAACCTCAGCCATTGGAGTGTTTTTTTTTTAAATTATGGTTATTGGCTGCGGTTTGTGCCTTGTCCGCAACCAATTAAGTGTATTAGCTGCGTATAGCTTATAACCGCAGCCAATAAGCCAAAGCCAATATGATTTTTTCCACTAGTGAAGACACAGTTGACATCCATGCCAATTTGGGTGAAACTACCAGCCCTAAAGCTTGAGTATTGGAGTGAAAATACAATGAGGAAGATTGTAAGCACACTAGGCCCATTCATCCGTGTGGTTAACGCAACATCTAAACACGAGAGAATGCTATATGCATGGGTTCTAGTTGAAATGAGTATAACTGGTGATTTTCCCGACGAGATCTACTTCATAAATGAACTAGATGAATTGGCGAGTCAAGCTGTGGTGTATGATTGGAAACCAATCTTCTGCAGCAAGTGTAAAGAAATGGGACACGTTGAGCATAAATGTAGGATGAATGAACCATCCAAGAAAGTCTCTAAAACCATGCCAAAACCATCAGAAAAGGGCAAAGTGTGCAATTCTCAAGGGGAGGATAGGCTTAAACCAGTAAACACTCTGAGTGAGGCTCCCCAGGAAATCGGTAACGTCCAACAGGCCACCCAAGAGGGCTCTTAGCCTCTGGTGCGAAGCCAGGAACATTCACAAGGATTCCTCGCAAACCCCTCACAAACCCCACGCCAAACCACTGAAATCTACTCAACCAATTCAGCCTAAGAAGTAGTTATAACCTCAGTGGAGGTGAATGCCATCACTGGAAGGAGAGAGGCCCCCTTAATGGGTAACCCATGCTTCCAGGGCTGGTAGTAGGACTACCCCCTAGACTGTAAGGCTCTTAAGGTCCCATTCCCCTTAAGGCTAATGGTAAGACTCTATAGAATGGTTTTTTGGGTGTTGTGGAATTGATTGCTGGTTCATGTTTTTTGCTAAATAGTTGTTAAGACATAATATAGCTATAGTTGAACAATGTTTATATATGTGATGATAATTGTAAGGGTGTGTTAGCTGATTTTATTGCTTGATCACATCCTGCTGTTAGGGCTTTTGGCTTGGTTAGCTATTTGATCGCAGGGATCCTTCAAAAGGTGCCTACTCTGCAACCCAAGGTAGGAGATAGCCTAACAAAGGTAGGCTGCTTAGGTATCCCAATCCCCCACAACCTCCTTTTAAGGATAGGGAATTGCTAACACCCCCGTAACCCTTGGACTGAAGTGGATTCACAACAACAAGTGGGATGACTGAAGTTTGCTACCGCTTGCTTATTTTTTGGATAGTCCCCAAATGATGTAAGGTTTTGAATTTGGGCTGACAATATAGAGGTACTACCTTGTTGATCTGTAAGTCTGTTTGAGGCTTAATGCACAAATCAACTACTGAGTTGTCCTGTTATGAAGCTCAGTGCTACTGCTGGGCTGCTATTTGGTAGCCTGATTTCAGTATTGCTAGACTACCACCTTTGTTTGAAGGCTTGTTCTTTGTATTGATGGCTGCCCTGATGAAAGCTGACCGGATATTGGGCGTGACTGATATAGAATGATGTATGAATCGTGATACTGAACAGTAAAAAATCTTTGTTTTTTTGCACAACTATATTTTGTAAAGAGTGTCACTTGTAAATGCTATTAGTGAACTAGCTTCATTGTTTAGGCTAGGAGATACTCTCCCTTTTTGGAGGCGTCATACCCGACCTCGCGAATGACAAGGGGCATGTCCCTTGGAGCTTCGTTTGGTTTTGACCTCTCAGTCTGTTGAATATTTGTAAGCGTCGGCTATTTTTCTGGCATTTTATAATATTTACCTTGCCAAAAATAATAATAATAATAATAATAATAATAATAATAATAATAATAATAATAATAATAATAATAATAATAATAATAGTAATAATAATAATAATGATAATAATAATAATAAATAATAATAATAATAATAATAATAATAATAATAATAATAATAATAATAATAATAATAAATAATAATAATAATAATAATAATAATAATAATAATAATAATAATAATAATAATAATAATAAGGAAAAATTACCCAGAATAATACGACCTTTCACTGATTTTCCAAGAATAATGCGAACTTTCAATTAACCACCAATAATACGAACTTTGACATGCATTTTCCGCTGGCATACATCACCTATTTATAACCGGTAGTACATGTCTTTTTTTGACCGTTGCTTAGCAAGTTTTAACCGGTAGTACGAACTTTCAATTAACCACCAATAATACGAGATGAAACCTGCTGAGCAACAGTCAAAAAAAGACCTGTACTACCAGTTATAAATAGGTCATGTATGCCAGCGGAAAATGCATGTCAAAGTTCGTATTATTGGTGGTTAAATAAAAGTTCTTATTATTCTTGGGAAATCAGTGAAAGGTCGTATTATTCCGGGTAATTTTTCCTAATAATAATAATAATAATAATAATAATAATAATAATAATAATAATAATAATAATAATAATAATAATAATAATAATAATAATAATAATAATAATAATGTTTTGGAGCAGCATGGCAGGCAGGAGGAAAGGCCGACCACCGAGAAAGCGAGAAATGGCTTGCTAACATATGATTTCATCCCCCCTATAGCCGTCGATTTTGGATTTTTCTGAAATTGAGAAACCCTAAATTGATCGACATCTGTCAAACCATTTTCGGGTTGCGGATGATTTTGCAGATGGTCATATAAGCTATGGAAGTTAGGCGCAGCTGTGGAGATCCATGAATACACGGATTTGAAGCAGGTGAATTTAGTTTTCGGAAAGCTAAACCCTAATTCATTGTTCGTACTGTTTAACGCCCAAATCTGGGCTTGAAATGTCTCTACGCAATTGTATACTGACTCGTGATGGAAATGCTTGGAATTCCATCTCTTCGAAGCCTTCTATGGGCAGCAATGACGTCTTCTCTACTGGTGAAGAAGGTGGAAGCCATCCCAATTTGGGCTTGTATTGGCGATATATATGAATTGCTCTATGCAGTTATGTCTTTAGAGGGTATCAATCTTAGATTGATATTTCCTTTTCTCCTTACTAACAAGGAAAAACCCATGGTTGGGCCTTTCTCAATAGGTATTGGTGCCTATATAAAGGCTTTAATGAGGCTGGGAGTCCCCCACTCCCCCTGTTTTAGTTGCAAACATCTAAGTGTTAGTTTTGCTCACAGTTTAAGCCACGATTCGGTCTGGAACATGTTTATGCTTTAGGCCAAATTGCAGTGTGATGCTAGTATTCTTGAGATGGTCTGGGCGATTCTTGGGTCTGTGAGGGGGAGTTCTTTTAGCCCGTTTTTAGGTTTGATACCTCATAGTTGCCCCTAATTTGTTAGGGGAAGCTGTATTGAGAGTGGGTTCGTATTGGTTCCCCCTTCCCCTAACATGGAAATTACGAATAATCGGCCTAATTCCAGAAGTAATCGAACCCCTCCCTCTATGCCCCTGGTGAGTTTCTCATTGAAGTTGTCGGGTATTTTCTAGCCTGGTCATGCTGCTGGATTATGTTTGTCTTTGGTCCTTTTGAGATGTTGATATAGCTCCTCTATGTCTTGGTAAAACAATAACTAGCTGTTGCTTGTGCCTGATTGTGTCGTATGTCCTGGTCTTGCTAATGTGCTCTGGCCATGGACTTTGGGCTGCTGGAATGTTATGGCACCTTGGCCATCGTAAGCTCATAGAAGTAGATACCCAACTCAGAGTATTCTAAAGTTGCTCATGGGTTCACTACTAAAAAACATGGAGTTTCTCAACGCTTTATTTTAGACGCTTAGGTAACCGTCTAAAAACAACGTAGTTTTTCGACGCTTGATTTTCGATGTTTATAAGCGTGGAAAAAATTAATTTTAAGCATCAAAAAAACCAAAAAAAAAAAGAAAAAATTAGAAAAATAAAACCGCCTCCTAGGTTCCCAATAAATTTCAAAATCCCGCTTCTTCACTTCACACACCTCTCTTCGAAAACCCTAACCGCCGGTTTTCTTCCCCTTAAACAACCCTCTAGTATCGGCGACCCTCCTCACCTTCCCCTTCCAACTTGCACCCTCCAGTACCGGCGGCTCCTTATACGCTGCAACACTTCCCGCACCCTCGAAAATCGGCCCTCCTGTACCCACACCCTTCTCCCCTTCCCGCAGCCTGAAACACCCTCGAAAATCGCCTTAACCTCAGGTAAATTTGTGTGAACTTCTTGTTAATTCCTTAATAATCATTCTAAATTGTATTGTTGGCTTGGTTTTTTATTTTTGTTTTATTTTTTTTTATTTTGAATTCTATTTTTTTTTCTTGAATCTGTTTCTGAATTTGTTTAAACTTGTTTCTGTTTCTTAAACTCAGGAGTATGCCTTATTTTTGTTTCTGAATTTGTGTAAAAATCTTGCTTGAACATTTCTGGTTTTCTTGTTTTCATATTTTGCTTGAACATTTCTTTAATATTAATCAATATCCCAAAAATGGCAATTGGGGAAGAAATGGTGGAGAAGATTTGAGTTTATAGTTCACTCCTACAAAGGTGATACCTGGATGTTGTGGATTTACTGACTACTTGCTGACTCTGTTCTGTCTGGTTGTTGAAGTACATTTCTGTTTCAGCTTTGGTGATGTAGGGTTGCTTTCTGTCTGGTCTGATGAACTGCTGATTGCTTCATGATGTTGGTTTTGAAGCTGTTGATATTGTTTTTGTTTTGTTTTGATGTTTTTTTGCTTCATGATGTTGGTTTTTATTTTTTTTGCATGCTTTGCTGATCTGCTGCTGACTTCTGTATCTTGAGTATAGTTTGTTTGAAGTTGTTGTTCTTTACTACATCAAATTTGAGTGGCTGATACAATGCAAGTGTTTTGTGTTTTGTTTTGCTGCAATTTGTTTCTGTGTGTGTGTGCTATTTCTCATGAGCCGCTGACTGGAGCTGCTAGATTGTTGCTATGTGCTACTGTTAGTTTGTCATACTGCTATGTACAGGTGCTAGTTTTTCTGGTGCAACTAACTTGTAATCATTTGAGTGAACTCCCGCTTGGGTCCATTTTTGCGAGCTATATAATACCAGCACTTTCTATTTACAACATGCAAAAACTCATCTCTATTGCCTTATGATTAATAATTTTGAGGGAAAGAAAGGGACCTGATCATCGGACAGCCACACCAGTGGGAATGTGAGTGATTCTAACAGCAGTTTCAACCTTGTTTACATTCTAACCTCCTTTTCCACCAGTCCTTGTGAAGCTATTCTCCAAGTCCTCTTCGGGTATTTCAACATTCAATGGCTCTTCAAGAAGAAGAGGCATGATTTCAACACCAGAAAAACTTGTCTGCAATGCAAAAAAGGTATATGTTTAAATTTTGATCAATGCAAATACTACATAGTACATATACATACACCAATGGACTAAAGTGTTATGGAGGAAAAACCATCTATTACTCCATTTGTTCAGTAATTCTAGGCCATTCAGTCTTCTACACATCAAATAAGAAGACTTTATCCTTTAACAGCCGGTCTCCCGATAGACCATCTCTTAGAGAGACGTCCCTCAGACCCAACCCATTAAAGCTTAATTGAGCAATCAGGCCTTTGATAGGCTCTTCTTTGAGTGGTTTAGCTGAAGTATGATGTATGAGTAGTTTGATTGGGCTCATTGCTGTGGGGAAATTTCTATGACATTTCAAATAAAAGATGAGGGATCTTGGCATCTTTCTTTGGCTTTGATTTACAACCAGATTAGCTGATTTGCATTCAAAGTTTGTATGTGTCATTATCAGCGGATATAATAATGCTTAGCTCATTTTATTAAGGCCTTACAGGTTACAATAATATTACAATTTATCATTCATGACTTCGATTTATTCATGAGTTAAGGCATCATCTATAACTATTTCTTGGTTACAACAGGGTGAAGTTGCATGGGTTTTTTGTTCTTTTGAGATACATTGGTGGAGTTGCTGATTTATCAAACTTAATGTGTAGAATTATATTCCATTAAGCCTCAAATTCCATTTTTTATATATTATGTTTTCTATACCTAATTAGTATTCTAGATAAAATTATATATGATGAGGACATACTTGCATTTTTGGCCCAGTTGTGAAATCACAAAAAGATTTACACATATTTTATGAGATAGCTCCCTGAGTTATTGGCTTTATAGATTTCCTCTAATTGTTGTTTGAGCTATGATTCTTACGTTATTCAAGACTAAGTTTTTAAACTAAGGTTAGGACTTAGGAGCCTCTTTCCAGCTTTGGGGGTAATGTAATGGTGTTTTGTTCTTGTTGAGTATCACACAATTATTTGATATGAGACTTATATTTGGTAGCAATCAGGACCTTCAACATCATCGAGTGGGGCAAGATATACAAGGTGACTATACTTTCTTCTCTCGCAATGGATGATTCTCTAAACAAATATCTTCATTTCTTTCCAATTCTGGTTTATTTGTTGAACCAAAGGGGCACTTGCCCATAGGGTAAAATAATAAAATCTACTTTTTGAAAAGTTATTATGGAACATTATTTATTTTGTGAATTCAGTTAAATTTTTGTTTGTATCTTAATATTCTACGTTGCACGAAAATTGTAAACCTAAGTTATCTGGATGTTAACTGAATTACAGACTTTTTTGTGGGCGTGTTTTGCACCTTGCAGGTTTTGTCAGATGCAGATCATTGCTACTGTGTTGTCCTAAATGCACATGCTGGGGCTGCAATTCCTAGTGAGAAGCATGATAATGAACAAACAAAAAGGAGTTGACGATTGGTATGATCACCTTACATTACTTTACTTTTTACTTAACAAGATTTTATGAATTGCTCTTATATTAAGATGAAGGTTATTCTCAAGATACCTTTACTCCATATTTTTAAAGATATATCGTCCCTTTTAGTTCTATTACAGACAGATTATGGAATCATTTCTGTTTATACCTGTTTAGTCATTAGAGTGCCTTATTATATGCCAAGCTGCTGAGTGGGTAGATGTGGTGCTGCTAATTTTAGCAAAATCAAGATCATTACATTGTATAACATTGTAAAACACCCAAAATCATTTAATAATTTATTAATTTTTAATGTTTAACATTGTATATCAGTAGTTTTCTTTTTTTTTTTTTGAATTATATCAGTAGCTTTCTAATCATTCATTGTTTAATTTTGTATATCACCCATTGTATATCAGCTGACCTCGAACTTTAATTGTATTACATCGTATATCATTAGATATATCATTACTACCAAAGCTACATGTTGTATAGTTTGATTCTTCATGATAATGTTTTGAGGTTCTTTCTTCAAATTAATGTGATGTGTTAAATTGTGGTAGTCTATGTTCTCATACATGAAAATAATTGTTAGCCTTGAATCACAAAGTTTGTATGTATTTTGTCTAAAATTTGTGCGTTTGTTTGATTTCTTGCAGATTTTTGCTGCTGATATTCATACTATGACTAACAAATCATTTTTGCGAAGGTCTCGACACTAAAGTGGATGATGCAACATAATGGTAACATATTTTGGAGGCCATTTAACTTTTGACAAACATTTAACACTATATATTTTTCTCTATTTAACTTCAACGAATGTATATGAATATATATTATGCCTTTTGCTACATCGACGAATTTATATGCGTGTATGAATATCGAATTCTAATACTTTTGTGGAAATGATTGATTTGATATGATATTTGTTGGTAATTATGTATGTGTGATGAATTCTAATACGAATGTATATTAAGCATTTTCGACGCTTTAAAGCGTCTAAAATAATGAGTTTTTTCGATGCTTTAAAGCATATAAATTAACGAGTTTTTTCGACGCTTTAAAGCGTCTAAAATCCCAAAAAATGTAGCATAGATTTAAGGTGGAAAGTATTTTTCGACACTTTAAAGCGTCGAAAATGTTAAAATAGTAGTTTATTTTTAGGGCGCCAAATCTTATTTTCTACGGCTAAAAGCGTCGGAAATACATAATGTTTTAGACGAAAATAAGCGTATAAAAAAAAGCGTCGAAAATTTGCTACGCCATTCTTTTCGACGCTTCGGCAAGCGTCGAAAAAATATTTTTCGACGCTTAAAACCGTCGAAAAAACCTATGTTTTTCCGTCGAAAAACTCCGTGTTTTTTTGTAGTGGTTGATTGATGTTGCAAGCCTTTGTGCTGACCCTCTTTTTTGGATAGCCATTTGCTTTGTCTTATACATATATGTATGGAACAATCATAGTGTTTTTGTTTAGTGCTGCTTGGTCATAGCCGATTGTATACGCCCCAAGTGTCGGAGCAATTTTGGTATTAGGAATTAGCTTTTCTCCTTTTTGGAGTTGTTTTCCCAGCCAAGCAAATTACGAGGGGCCTGTCCCTTAGGAGCTTAGTTTGGATTAACTTCTCAGTCTCTTGGACCGATTGTAAGCCTCAACTATTTTTCTCTGGCATTTTATAATATTTACTTTGCCAAATAATAATAATAATAATAATAATAATAATAATAATAATAATAATAATAATAATAATAATAATAATAATAATAATAATAATAATAATAATAATATTTTTCGGCTCCTCCTATCTCTTGTTTCTCTCTTTACCCTCCTCTCCTCCAAGGCATTTCTCTAGGGTTCCGCCAACCCATGGGTCGACGTCGAGGACGGCCACGGAAACAACAGCAGAAGCGAGGGCATGGTTCTCAATCGGCACAGCAGCGGCCTACATCTGGTTCACGGCTGAATGGAATGGAATCTGGTTCAATTGAGCAGCACGGGTTGGCTAGTTCGCAGCGGGCTGGTTCAGCTTCTTAACAGAAGTTCACCGCCTCTTGACCCCGTTAGCTACCCCGGTAAATGCTCGTCTGGTGGAGGTTTACCACTCAGATTCGTCTGAGGTTCAGTCCGGCACACTTTCGGATGGAATTGGGCGACACTCTATGGCTAGAGCTCTTTCTCAAAGCACTGGTTCTTTGAATCATGCTCAAATTGTTCCTCCTCAAAGTAGTCTTCTTGCTCTTAAGCCTATTAAGATTTTAATGGAAGATGTTATTGATGAAATACACTATTGGGAGTCAGCTGTTGTTTGTTTTGTTCTTGGGGCAAATCCTCCTTTCCATGTGGTGGATGGGTTTGCCAAACGCATTTGGAAGGACCTTCCTATTGATAGGGTTGATATGGTTCGCAAGGGTGTCTTTCTTGTGCGGTTTCAGGACCAGGACTCTAGAAATCTTTCTTGTGATATGAATGGTATTCTTTTTGATAAGAAACCCTTTATTGTGAAGCCATGGGTTCCCTCTATCTCATATGAGAAAGATACTCTGTCTAGTGTTCCTATTTGGGTTAGGTTTCCTGGATTGGATGTGAGGTATTGGGGTGTGTCTAGTCTGACCAAAATAGCGGGTATGCTTGGTTCTGTTTTTAAGCTAGATGGTGCAACTTTGGATAAGGGATGTCTTATGTACGCTCGTGTTCTAGTGGATATTAATATTGCAAAGGGTTTTTGTGATGAAATTTACTTTGAAAATGAATTGGCTGACATTACCTCTCAAAGAGTTGAATATGATTGGAAACCTGTTTGGTGTGATAAATGTAGTCAGTTAGGACACTTAGGGGAGGCATGTAAATCAGTAGTTGAACCACCGTGCTCTGATCCTCCTTTGGTTGATCAGGATGGCTTTCAGAGGGTGCAAAGGGCTAAGGGTAAGGCCCCTAGTCAGGCTACTGCAGCTCCTAGTACTGCTCCTACTCGACATACTGACCTAGTTGCTTCTCGCAATAATTTTGATGTGTTGGATGATATCCCTGAGGAACACTCTGAGGTGCCTATGGTAGTGTCGTTTGGTACAATAAACAGTGCTGGGGACTTACCCCATCAGTCTAATGGATAGTATACTTGCTTGGAATGTTAGGGGACTAAATAAATGCTCTAAGCAATTGGAGGTTGCTCACTTTCTAGCCTCTCATAATATCAGTTTGTTTGGTCTCCTTGAAACCAAGGTGAAGGGGGGAAAGTTAGGATCCCTTTACCAGACTTTATGTCCTAACTGGTACTTTTCTCATAATTTGGCTAATGGTCGAATTCTGATTGGGTGGAAAGGCTCCTACTCTGTTAATATTCTGCTTTGTACTGATCAACACATGCATTTGGAAGTGAAACTCTTGCTTGGAGATACTTTCTTTTGCTCTTTTGTCTATGCAGCTTCGGTGAAGAGCTCTAGGGATTACATATTTCAATCTCTTGAGGGGATTGCTCTGTCTGTTTCTAGTCCTTGGATTATTCTTGGAGATTTTAATTGTATTGCCAATTATACAATGAACGCCTTGAACAGCGTGTTTGCACCCAGGAGATTCAACCATTACGCAATTTTATGATGACATGTGGTGTCCATGACTTGAAATCTAATGGTTGCTTCTTTACATGGACAAATAAACAGGCGGCCAATCGACGGGTCCTTAGCAAGATTGATCGAGTTATGGGTAACCTTCTTTGGGAGGACTCTTATCCGAATGCCGAGGTCCATTTTCTTCCTGAACGGGATTTTGATCCTTCTCCAATGCTTGTGCAGTTTTTCCCTACGCCGAGTGGTAAGAAACCGTTTCGTTTTTTCAATCACTTGACTAATGCATCCTCCTTTATGTCTATTGTGAAGGATTGTTGGAGTACTAAGGTGGTAGGTTGCATGAGTTTTCAAATTACTCAAAAGTTAAAACAGTTGAAGAGTATGCTCAAAAGCGCTTTTCAGGAGCCTATCCAAGTCACTCTTTAGAAATGTGAGGAGGACTTTTTGAGTATTCAGAATCAGCTTCACCAACATCCTGATGATGTAACTTTGGCTAGTGCCGAACACGATCTTGCTGCGAAGTTTAGATCAGCTAAACGGGATTATGGGGAGTTTTTGCAGCAAAAGGCCAAAATATCTTGGCTTAAATATGGGGATTAGAACACTTCTGTCTTTCATCAGATCATCAAACAACGAGCCGTCCATAACAGAATCAATATGTTGTGTATTAATGATGTTGTGTTGACTTCTCCTTCTCAAATCCAGGATGCTTTCTATAGTTTCTATTCCGATCTCTTTTGTAGCAAGATGGAGAACAGGAGGAGTATTAATCTTGGCATCGCTCAATTTGGTCCTAGTTTGGATCACGATCAGGTGCGGTTGCTTAATCTTTCTTTCACTAGTGCCGAGATCAAAGAGGCTTTGTGGAGTATCCCGGATGGGAAAGCCCCTGGGCTTGATGGCTTTAATAGTAAATTCTACAAAGCTTCCTGGGAGATTGTGGGTCCTGATGTTGTTATGGCGATTCAGAGCTTCTTTTCAACAGGGAAGCTTCTCAAAGCTTGGAACATCACCTCGGTCACACTGGTGCCAAAGGTACATTGTCCTTCTCACCCTAGTGACTTTAGACCTATTTCATGCTGTCATGTGTTGTACAAGTGTATATCCAAACTGATTTGCTCTAGACTTAAGCTTGTACTGGGTAGTCTGATTGACCCCACCCAAGGGGCTTTTGTAGCTAATAGGAGTATTATCCATAATGTCTTACTATGCCAGGATATTGTTAAGCAGTATAGTAGGAGGCAAGGCTCTCCTAGTTGTTTGTTGAAAATTGATCTGCGCAAGGCTTATGATACTATGGAGTGGGATTTCACCAAGGATATGTTGGTTGCTCTTGAATTTCCTTCCCACTTTATTAATATTGTTATGATCTGTATTACTTCTACTAAATACTCTTTGCTTTTGAATGGAAGCCCCATGATTGCGTTCTCAGCTAAGCGGGGCCTTCGCCAAGGCGATCCTATGTCCCCTCTTCGTTTTGTTCTGGGTATGGAGTATTTGTCTCGGATTTTTAATCATGCAAGTGCGAAAGGTCTCTTTAAGTTTCATCCTCGGTGTAAAACCATTAAACTACATCATTTGTGTTTTACTGATGATCTTATGTTGTTTTGCAAAGCTGAGGTTTCTTCTGTGCAGACTTTTGCTTCATGCTTGACTAGGTTCTCGAAGTCATCTAGTTTGACTGCTAATGCGGGTAAATCTGCTGTATATGTTGTTGGTACTTGCCCTAGTGTCACACAGAGGATCTGTGACATTCTCTGCTTTCCTCTAGGCTCTCTGCCTTTCAAATATCTTGGTGTACCCCTTTCTCCGAAACGCATAACAGGTACAGATTATGACATACTGGTGGATAAGATGACTAGTAGGATCCGATCATGGCATTCAAAACATATATCTTATGCTGGTCGTCTTCAACTGCTTAACTCAGTTTTGATGAGTATTTCTTCTTTTTGGTGTCAGATTTTTATCCTTCCCAAGTATGTGATCAAACAGATCAACTCGGTTTGTTGCTCCTTCCTTTGGCATGGCACTAAGGAGAGTATGAAGCCTGGTAATGTGAGCTGGTCTAAAATCTGCACTCCCAAGAAGGAGGAAGGCTTAGGTATTCGAAACTTGGAACTTTGAAATACTGCTGCAGTTGGTAAATTAGCATGGCATATATATATTATGCAGGAGTCTTTGTGGGTGAAATGGGTTCATGGGGTTTATACTAAAGGTGGCAACTGGTTGGTCTACAATTCACCTCCCACAGCCAGCTGGACTATGAGGAAAATATGTTAAGTTAAAGAGGAGCTTCAGCAATGGATCTCCCAAGCCACATACTCTATTGGTAAGGTCTACAAAGCTATGTATGGCCCTCACCCAAGAGTCTGGTGGGATAAGATTGTATGGCATAGATCCTCGGTTACTAAAGCAAGTTTTATTCTATGGCTCGCCATGAGGGATAAGTTAAAGACCAAATCTAGAGGATCTATGCCAATCTGTGCTTATGATGATGTGTGAACTTTTTTTATAACTCGGTTACTAAGCATAGGGGTGACCCAAGACGACCTCTACCCAATCTGTGCTTTAGCTGATGAAACAGTAGAACACTTTTTGTTTAATTGTAGTTATAGTGCTAATTGTCTCCTCTTAATTCAGAGATGGCTCGGTGTGAAGATCCCTATGAAAAACAATTGGAAGTATCGATTGTGGAATGTTTCTAAGTTACGGAAGCAAGTCATTATCACTGCTTTGTCCTCTCTTGCTTATCATATTTGGAAGGTCCGCAATGATGTTGTTTGGATGCATAAAGTACCTACAGTTGCCCACACCATACAGAGTGTTCAACAGGAAGTTCGACACCGTCTTCTAGTCTTACAGTTGACGGGGCCTACATTGGATATGGAATGACTCCATAGTCTATAAGATATGTCTTTGTATTGTATGAGTTGTGGCTTTGTCTTTCATGGTTTTTGATCTGTTTTGATTTGTATTGACTCTATCTATTGAGCTCCTTCCTTACTTTATGCACATGAAGAGTGGTGGAGGAGAAACCCTTCCTCGAAGGTGGGCTCCTTCTTCCATGCTGATGCAAATTAGTTTGGTTGAATGCTCTAACTGTTTGTACAGTTTGTTTAATTAATGTAATTTTCATTTTTCAAAAAAAAAAAAAAAAAATAATAATAATAATAATAATAATGATGATGATGATGAAAAAGTGTCAAAAATAACCTAATAATTTTTTTGTAATAAACGGTCAACTTAACACCAACCGTTACTTGCTTTACGTTTGTGTTGGATGATGTTCTTATGTTGTGTTTGTATAGGATGATGTGTGAACCTTTTTTATAAATGATGTTTTTAGAGTTATATATTATGTTGTGTTTGTATTGGATAATTATGTTATGTTCTTGGTACCTTTTTGAAAAGAAAATTTTTTTAGGTACTTATTTTTTGAAAAGAAATTTTTGTTAAGTACTTTTTTTTGGAAATTTTATTAGGTACTTGTAAAAATGGGCAAAAAAAAGATAACAGAAATGTTAACCCCAGCGTTAGTTGGTACTCTTTTGAAAAAATAAATTTTTGTTAGGTATTTTTTGGAAAAAAAAATTATTAGGTACTTTTTTGAAAAAAAGTTTTTATTAGGTACTTTTTGACACTTTTTCCTTACAAAAATCATTTTTTTATGAAAGCATTAAATATACATCAATAAATAAATAACCAAACTTGCTTGGTGACATGAGGTGTCAAAAACACACCCAACTTAATTATCATCATCATCATCATCATCATCATCATCATACCCAGTGTTCCCGCACATAGAAACACAAAAAAAAATATTCGATTCAAAATTTGACTCATATAAACACAATAATTTAGCAGGACTCAAGTTTAAAAATAAACTCAATTAGACGCGACCCGGGTTCAGTGAACTCGATCTGAATATCTGAACCCAACTTTCCTATTCCTCATACCTAGGGGTGAACACAGTCCGATTTGGTATGGTCTAATACTATAATCAGACCAAACCTAAAATTGCGGTTAGAAAATTTTCCAGAGTGGATCAGACCGTTAAAATCACCAGACCTGACCGGACCAAACCGTTTTACAACGATCTGGTCTGGTCTGGTCTACAGTTTTTATTTTTATATTTATATCCAAATTAATATATGTATTTATGCAAATATATCACACCTACGACCTATAAAATAATAATTTGTAATTAGTTGTTAACAACAACATCATTCAGTATATATTACTATATAAAAATAACTATATCTTGAAATATTTAGGTAGCAACTTAATTTTTTAAATAAAAAATTATGATGTTCGACCATAGTACGATTTGCGGTTCGGTTTGGTCTGAAAAATAAAAAACCGAACCTAAACCGTAAACTATAATTTAATTTGAAAAAACGAGACTAGACCATTTAAACTATAGGCCAGACCAAATACTAAAATTTTGATTTTGTCGCATTGGATTTAAGATTCAGCCCTACGCATACCAGACGCCCCACAAATCTACAAGTCTACAACTACAATACTATAAGTCTTACTATTGTGAAAAAAACTTCCTTCCACCCAAAATATTTTGCAAGAAAACACAAAGCTTAGTACGTGTTTGCTAGTGGAAAGTGGAAACCCTAATCAGCTATTCTGTGCTTCATCTCCCACGATCGAAGGTTTATCGTTGAAGCCCACATCTTGCTTGTTTCCAAGGTAAGCATTTTGTTGATTATTTTTTCACAATTTTGGGAAATACTTGCTTTTTTTAAACAGTGATTTTCCTTTGTGTAATAATTGCTACTTAGTATATATTTTTACTAGGGCTGAACAAAGTTTGGTCTAAACCATAAACTAAACCGGATTAGTATGTAGTCTGGTCTACAGTTTAAATGGTATCGTATGATTTTTTCAAATTAAATTACGTTTTGCGGTCTAATCATTTCAAGATATAGTTATTTTTATATATTAATATATATATGAATGATATTGATGTTATCGACTAATTATAAATTATTAAGCAATTTTGTAGCTTGTTTATTTAAATTGTTTGTGATGCTGGTGTAAAGTTTTAGCATGCTTGAGATGAAGACATAAAAAGTTGTTGTCTTGTAAGCAGTTCGGTGGAAAAATACATTCATTTTATATTCATTTATCTTTGAAACCTGCATATTTGCTACTAGTGCTGTTCAATAATAAAGCGCTATTTACAGTCTCAATTCTCAATTTGCATGTGTATGATGCATTAGAATATTCATATACTTTTTATTGATTCAGGTTATGGGGAAAAATAAGAAGCATAAAAAAGACAAAAAAAGCCAAGGACAAAGCTCAGAATCACCCATCCAACAGCCGCAACCTCAACCACAGCTGCAATTTCCATCTGATTTACATGAATTCATGCCCAGACCACAGGGTCCTACTCCTAGCCCTTCGAACATAACTTTAGAAAGTGTACTTGCTGGTTTCAATGAAATGGTGGATGAAGCTTGGGATGCCGAAAAACAAGAAAGTAAGGATAGCAATCTAAGGGTAACCTTGTTAATGGTGCTAAGAAAAAAACCAAGAGTAAAAACAAACATTGTCTGGGACTTTTTCACAGGTTATTTGGCTTATCCAAATGTTGCCACTGCTACTAAACCCGAATCTAAACCTATTCTTGGTCCTGCACTTACCATTGCTTTAGCACCTGCCTTAGGGGCTACTAATATTATAGAGATTCCTGGTGAGACTTCTAACCAGACAGCCATGATTTTACGTTCTAGAGATTTACATTCAGAGTCGACTTTTCCTGTTTATGGGGGTTTTCACGTTTTGTACGATCAACACTTGTTGACATACCAATCCAATGATTTTGTCGTTCATGGGTTTGATAACTCCCAAAAAACAATCCTAATGTGTAAAACGTATGACTTTACCTTAATCGATTGGCTCAACACAAAAAAAAATCATTCACATTGGGATTATCGTCACACTGTTTGGAACTCGTTTGAAGTCCAAAAGTTGAATCAAGTTGATGATATTATAGGTTGGATTGTAGGAGACTTTCTAAGGATACGAGGCTTGTGGTAGAAAGTATTTTAAAAGCTGTGATGAGACTTCATGAGAAAGGACAATACCATGGTTTCTTACACTATGTAGAGAACTTTCTTTTTAAGAAAGAGATTGATCAAAGAGGTGGTATTCGGACGGCTATTTTAATGCAAGTGATAAGGAGGGTGGAAAATCAATAGAAAGGGAGCGACACGCGAGTTAAAACATCTTTAAATGTTGATGGGAGATTTTCGATGATTTTTTTTCTATGAATGGGTATGGATGAAAATTCATCATTGAGAAAAACAATCTATTGAGGATGTGAGTAATGTTTTTACCTTGTTTGAAATGAGTGAAAATCCAAAATTTGGTTACGTAAATGACTATCGGGAAACCGTTACTTCTTCCATAATCTTGATGCTCAAATCATTAGATGATGTGAAACATTGGCATGGAAATTTGTCGGAAGGAACTTTGTTGAGCCGTATCCAAAAAGGTCGATTTTTGAAGGACGATAGCTATACTATTTTAGGCTTTTTGCGAGTGACTCACTTCCATTACATAGATAAATGTTTAACAGAAGATAAGGCACCTCCAGATGAATATTACTTGTTGGACTCAGACAACCATTGCATGATTATCGCGACGACCAGTATATTGAGGTATTCACTTCATAGACTTTTCCTATGTCTCTGATGTGGGTGTATGCTGGACTATGTGGTATTGGTGTCTTTATGTAGTGGCAACGTGTCTCAAGCAAGCATACGCCAAAAACACCAATTGACAAGGAGGCTGCCGAATCAATCAACTTAGAAATGATGTTAGCCTAGGTTAGATCTTATATTCATAAGAGGGTGGAAACAAGGGAAAGCGTAGGGAGTAATTATTTGTGCATCTAGAGTTAAATCATTGTTTTGGAGAGTAAAGCTACAAACCTTTGTAAGAAATATTAATTTAATCACAGCTTCATCTTTCTCTTAAATTTTGTTTTTTTTTTTTTTTTTCTGTTGTAGGGTTACTTTTATTTCACTAGTGATCTTTGGATATTTGAACCTGTTTTTTTGGATCCCCAAATTTCTCTAATAAGACTCCTCTGAATGTGATTATGCATTGTAAACACTAAACACTGTATATGTTTACTTTTTACTACTAATAGCTGTAGAATCTGTCCTCAGTGCATTGATTTTCCTGCCCTTTTATAGATGAATGCTTAATTGCTGAAAGCTGATGAGCTTGCAATCATAGTAATTGTATCATAACTACCTTTGCATCTTGTGTTGTGCTCTGGCTGCTGTGGGTCCCTAGTATAATGTTGAGACTCTGATATTGTTGTCTTCTTGTAGTGAATAAGCTGCAGTTATAACACCAAGGCAAGTGTTTTCAATCCTTGGTTCTCGACGTGTCAAGGCAGTTGCAGGCTTGCAGCTGCTAAACATCACACAGTAATTGCTACTGAAAGTGATGAAGTTTAATTGGGGATCCAATAGATTTTTTAAAATTAGTGATTAGTGTGTGTAAATTGCTTTGCATTTACTATCTAAGTTTGTTCATTTTATGTTTGTTAGCCTAAAATTGCATTATCATCAGAATCGTGTTCTTACTTTTTTCTTGCTTCTGCGGTAACTATGTATGTCATTTTTCCATTTTCTCGTGAACTATATATCCAGAGGGCCAGCTTGGCTATCCTTTAGTAGACACCCAACCAACTCCTCGGAGTTAGTTTTCTTAAGTCAAAAATAGTGGTTGTTGTTGCGGCAAATAAACAATCTGCTGCTGTATATGAGAAAGTATCTAACTCGAGCTCCAATTATACTCCTAGGTTGGTTTAATATTTGAAAGGAAAGTTCACAGTATCTGCAGCAAAATATTATACAGTCTAGGAGCAGATGGAGAGGTATGCAAGTTTAACCAAGCTGACATTGTTTTTGGATTCTTAAATTTTCATCATTTCTCTTGGCTGTAGGTGTTTACTTGGGGTCATCGACTTGTAACATTGAAACGTGAGATTATTGCTAGGAATTCGAAGAAAAATGGGACTGCTTTAATGATGTTTCACAGAATGGAGAGGCTTCACGTGGTTTTTATTGTCACAAGAATGGTGCATAACATGACTTTAACTGTTGACGATGCAATTTTTTTACTGGATTTCATCTGATCCTAACCTCAAATGCCAATAGATTGGTATTTCAAATACACTAACGACCCGTTTGGTAGGTGGTCATAAACGATGGTAATAGGAATGAAAAATTAGTGTATTTAAGGTTCAGCCCTACGCATACCAAACGCCCCACAAATCTATAAGTCTACAACTACATTACTATAATTACTATTGTGAAAAGGACTACCTTCCACCCAAAATATTTTGCAAGAAAACACAAAGCTTAGTACGTGTTTTCTAGTGGAAAGTGGAAAACCTAATCAGCTATTATGTGCTTCAACTCCCACGATCAAAGGTTTTTCGTAGAAACCCACATCTTGCTGGATTCCAAGGTAAGTATTTTGTTGATTATTTTTTCACAATTTTGGGAAATACTTTTTTGTTTACACAGTGATTTTCTTTTGTATAATAATTGCTACTTAGTATTTTACTAGGGCTGAACAAAGTTTAGTCTAAACCGTAAACTAAACCGGATTAGTATGTGGTCTGGTCTACGGTTTAATTGGTATGGTCTGATTTTTTCAAATTAAATTACGGTTTGCGGTCTAAATATTTCAAGAATAGTTTTTTTTATATAGTAATATATACATGAATGATGTTGATGTTATCTATAAATTATTAAGCAATTATGTAGCTTGTTTATTTAAATTGTTTGTGATTAGGGCTGCACACGGTCCGGTCTGGTCTGGTTTAACAGAAAAATCAGACCAGACTAGAAATTACGGTCTGGAAATTTTTTAGACCAGACCAGACCAGTCAAGACACCAGACCGGACCGGACCAGACCGTTCTAGACCGGTCTGGTCTGGTCTGGTCTACGGTTTTTTCTTTTTTATGTATTTTTAAGTTTTGAATATAAGATAATGTATTCATTTATATATACGTAAATATTAATATATATATATTCCGAGTTATTAATTGAGTCTACGGACTACGAAAGCCTTCAAATACATACATTACCATAAAAAAAATTACATCACCAAACGACATTCACAAATCACAAAATGTCTAGCTAATTCGAACCAAGAATGGACAATGGAGATGGTCAAGTATGGAGTCAGGAGCAGCCGAGCAAGACAATGGTGGATTGGTGAAATTGAAGAATGGAGATGGTAAGTTCAAGTATGGAGTCAGGATAGGAGTGTTGTTTCTAATTTCCCAGGGATGATGAATTGATGATTGATGAAAGTGAAAATAAGAACTTAGGAATTTTTAGTTTATATATATTAAATACTTACTTTGGAGTTGGGCTTGCCGGCTTGGGCCAAAGAAAAAATAAAATTCTAAAGTTGAGTCCTAACTCCTAATAAGTATAACTAGCCATCTTAATAAATATGGTTTCCGGTTTTCACCGAACCGGAATTTTAGTACGGTTTTCCGGTCCGGTCTGGTCTGGAAATTTAAAAACCAAGACCAGACCGGAAACCGTAATTTTTTAAAAAAACAAACCAGACCAGACTATTCAGACCGTAGACCAGACCAAATACTTAAATTACGGTTTGGTCCGGTTTGGTTTACGGTTTAGACCAAACTATGTTCAGCCCTATTTGTGATGCTGGTGTAAAGAATTAGCATGGTTGAGATGAAGACATAGAAAGTTGTTGTCTTGTAAGCAGTTCGATGGAATTAATACATTCATTTCACATTTATTTATCTTTGGAACCTGTAAATTTGCTACTAGTGTTGTTCAACAATAAAGCGCTATTTACAATCTCAATTCTCAATTTGCAAGTGTATGGGGCATTAGAATATTCATATACTTTTTATTGATTCAGGTTATGGGGAAAAATAAGAAGCATAAAAAAGACAACAAAAGCCAAGGACAAAGCTCAGAATCACCCATCCAACAGCCGCAACCTCCACTACAGCTGCAATTTCCATTTGATTTACATGAATTCATGCCGAAACAAAAAAGTCCTACTCCTGGCCATTCGAACATAACTTTGGAAAGTGTACTTGCTGGTTTCAATGAAATGGTGGATGGAGTTTTTGATGCCGAAAAAGAAGAAAGTAAGGATAGCTAATCTAAGGGTAACCTTGTTAGTGGTACTAAGAAAAAAACCAAGAGTAAGAAAAAAACATTGTCTGGGACTGATCTTCACAGGTTAATATGGCTTCTCTAAATGTTGCCACTGCTACTGAACCCGAATCTGAACCTACTCTTGGTCCTGCACTTACCATTGCTTCAGTACCTGCTTTAAGGGCAACTAGTACTATTGAGATTCCTAGTGAGACTTTTAACCAGGCAGCCATGATTTTACGGTATAAAGATTTACTTTCAGAGTCGATTTTTCCTATTTATGAGGGTTTTTACGGTTTGTACAATCAACACATATTGACGTACCTATCCAATGATTTTTTCGTTCATGGGTTCGATACCTCCCATAAAACAATCCTAATGTGTAAAGCATATGAAAAGTCCTTAATTGATTGGTTGAAAACAAAAAAAATCATTCTCATTGGGATCATCGTCACACTGTTTGGAACTCGTTTGAAGTTAAAAAGTTGAATCAAGTTGATGATATTTTAGGTTGGGATTTGTTAGATGTGGGGACTCAATAAAGTCCAATGCTTGATATGATTGTTACTTGGGTTGTATGAATTTATGCAAGTGTTGATATATAAGTGAAGTTAGATAACATGGTCAGAATATGGCCTGCTGATCGCTCGACCAAGGGGGTCGACCAAAGAGACTCGCTCGACCTGGTCGAGTGGGAGATCAGAATGGAGTAAGTAACTTCTGATCTCCCCGCTCGACCCCATTGCTCGACCCACCCAAGTCGCTCGACCTGGTCGAGTAGATGGACGCGGACATTCTGTTTTATGCGGTTGTGTTATAATTCATTCAAGAACCGATTCAAGTCTTTCTTGCTTAGTCCAAAGCCTATATAAGGCTATTGTAAACACTTGTAAACATCATGTAATGTAAGATCATTTGTTTAGTGCAATTGGGATAGAGTGGAGAGCCACAAAATACTTAGAATTTTGGTGAGAGGTTTTGGGGACTTTGATCAATTTTCTCATTGTTGATCAACCTAAGGGGTTCTTGTATACAAACATCAAGTGTGCAATAATACTTTTTCAATTGTTGACAAGGGTGGAGTTTTATAGTCTAATATCACATTAATATTGGGATTTCCTCCAACTCCCAAAATTTGTGTGTTCTTCTCTTTAGTTTTGTGTTTCTTTATCTTTGATCTTGTGACTTCTTGGATTGAATTTGGTGCTCTAATCCTAACAAATTGGTATCAAAGCTTGTGTTGCGTTTTGGGGAGGATAGAGTGCGTAGAATTCAAGGTTCTTAGAAGTTCTTGAAGTGGTAAAGTATAGCCATGAGTGTGACAAGGTTTGAGATAGAGAAATTTGATAAGAATGTTAACTTTGGGTTGTGGAAACTCAAGATGAGAGCAATCTTGGTACAAAATGGTTTAGAGAAGGCAATGTTGGGGAAAGTAAAGAGGCCTTCAACAATGTCCATTGAAAAGTTTGAAGAATTGGACATTAAGGCACTTACATTGATACAATTGAATCTTTCAAATGAAGTGCTTAGGGAAGTGGCGAAGGAGGAAACAACGGTGGGACTTTGGTTGAGGCTTGAATCGTTGTATATGACGAAGTCGGTGACTAACCGTTTGTTGTTGAAAAGCAAGTTACATTACCTTAGGCTTGAGGAAGGGAGTTCACTCAAGTCACACCTTGATGAATTTGACTCTATAGTCATGGATTTGAGTAACCTTGACTATATATTCATAAGAAGGTGGAAACAAGAGAAAGCGTAGGGAGTAATTATTTGTGCATCTAGAGTTAAATCATTGTTTTAGAGAGTAAAGCTATATATCTTTATAAGAAATGTTAATTTAATCACAGCTTCACCTTTCTCTTGCATTTTGTTTTTCTTTTTTTTTTCTCTATCGTAGGGTTAATTTTATTTCACTAGTGATGTTTGGATATTTGAACCTGTTTTTTGGAACCCCTAATTTCTCTAATAAGACTCCTCTGAATGTGATTATGCATTGTAAACACTAAACACTGTATCTGTTTACTTTTTACTGCTGATAGCTGTAGAATCTGTCCTCAGTGCATTGATTTTCCTGCCCTTTTATAGATGAATGCTTAATTGCTGAAAGCTGATGAGCTTGCAATCATAGTAATTGTATCATAACTACCTTTGCATCTTGTGTTGTGCTCTGGCTGCTGTGGGTCCCTAGTATAATGTTGAGACTCTGATATTGTTGTCTTCTTGTAGTGAATAAGTTGTAGTTATAACACCAAGGCAAGTGTTTTCAGTCCTTTGTTCTCGACGTTTCAAGGCAGTTGCAGGCTTGCAGCTGCTAAACATCCCACAGTAATTGCTACTGAAAGTGGTGAAGTTTTTACTTGGAGATCCAATAGATTTTTATAAAATTATTTATTAGTGCGTGTAATTTGCTTTGCATTTACTCTCTGAGTTTGTTCATTTTATGTTTGTTAGCCTAAAATTGCATTATCATCAAATCATGTTCTTACTTTTTTCTTGCTTCTACTGTAACTATGTATGTCATACTTTCATTTTCTTCTGAACTATATATCCAAAGGGCCAACTTGGCTATCCTTTAGTAGACACCCAACCAACTCATCGGAGTTATTTTTCTTAAGTCAAAAATAGTGATTGTTGTTGCGGCAAATAAACAATTTGCTGCTGTTTCTGAGACCGGTGAATTATAACATGGGGCGACAGCAAGTAAGGGCAACTTAATTATGGTACATCTAACTCGAGCTCCGATTATACTCCTAGGTTGGTTAAATATTTGAAAAGAAAGTTCACAGTATCTGCAGCAAAATATTATACAGTCTAGGAGCAAATGGAGAGGTATGCAAGTTTAACCAAGCTAACATAGTTTTGGGATCCTTAAATTTTCATCGTTTCTCTTGGCTGTAGGTGTTCACTTGGGGTCATCGACTTGTAACATTGAAACGTGTGATTTTTGCTAGGAATTTGAAGAAAAATGGGAATGCTTTAATGATGTTTCACAGAATGGAGAGGCTTCACGTGGTTTTTATTGTCACAGGAATGGTGCATAGCATGACTTTAAGTTTAACTGATGACGATGCAAATTTTTTTACTGGATTTCATCTGATCCTAACCTCAAATGCCAGTAGGTTGGTATTCCAAATACACTAACGGCCCGTTTGGTTAGTGGTACTAAATCGTGGTAATGGGAAGGATTTATAGTGTAAATTTTCATCAAAACTTTTATGTCATTCTCATGGTAATGAAACTTTGATCACAAAAAAGTTTTTTTGTTCACAAATTCCCATTACCTCCTACCACCTCTTCCATTGGTAATGCATTGTAATAAATTTTATAAACAAAATGAGATGATTGAAGGTTGTCAATATGACCATCAAGATAGCCAAAAGATTTTTTAACCAAAAATACACTAATTTTTCATTCCCATTGCTACGATTTATTACCAACTACCAAGCGGGCCGTAAAGGTTTTTTATTTGACCACAATGTTATAGCAGAATGTTAGTGTATTAATATCTCTTTATCCGTTTGCCTTCCTTTATGCATTCATGTTATCATAATGTAACACCCCGTATTTTTATCGAGTTTTTAATAAATATCTATATAAATAAATCATCAATATAAGTTAATTAGATTAATTAAGTCGACAAGTATCAGATAGTGTTTCTTTTACCCTTAAACAATATATATAATAATAAAATAAAAGGAATAATTACATAATTAATATAAATAAAAAAAATAATAATTAGGAGGGAAAGGCAAGGGGTGGCCAATTATGTGAGGGAGCCAAAGGGGTTGGTAACTCCTCTCGTAATTGTGTATTATGGCACAATTAAGAGAAAGTTCTCTCTAAAGGTTCTTAAAACCTTTTCATCACTCTTTTTTTTTTCTCTCATTCTAACTTTCATTTGAGTAAGAAAGGTAAGAGCATTTCTTTTTCCTCATTTTCTCTCTTGATATCGGTTCTTCAAAAAAAAAAAGTTGATTTTTCCAATCTCTCAATCAAGGGTAAGTGAAATTCAAGTGTTAATATTAGATTTTTACTTTAGATAAATTATATTTTATATTTTTCTTATGATGATATCCTATGACTTTTTAGGAGGATTGAGTATTTTATATAAGTTTTTTTATTTTTATAATCCTTTAATAAAATTGATTTGTTAAAAGGATTAAATCAAAATTTTATTATATAAGATTTTTCCATGATCTAAATTCTTTAACAAAATTTTAATTTGTTACCAGAATAAAGCTTATTTTAATATTTAAATCAATTTATTTTATAATCTTTATTTTTTCTAGCAAGATTTCAATTGTTCGAAGAAATTTAAAATGTATGGATTAAGTAATGTAATTATCCGTGAGTTTATAAATCCTTTAACAAAATTTGATTTGTTTAAAGGATTATGATTATTTATGTGTTTTGATTTATGACTACAAAATTTTAATTTGTTAAGAGAATCAAACATTTAATTCAATTATCATAATTTATTAATTTTAGAGTGTTTTGAAAGATTTTGTGGATGAGAATGTTTTAGTTTGATGACTTTATGCTTTGATTATGATGGATTTTTGTGTATTATTATGTGTGTGGAAATATATTATGTGGTTGTGTGATAGGAAAGATAAATTGTGTTATTTGTGCATTCGGTTTTATAAGATTTTCTTGACATTAAATAGTTAAAAGCGACGATCTTATAATTTGGATAATAAAATATGTGAAATAATAATTCATTAACGAATATTTTCCGGACATCAGCTGCTGTCTCGGGGTGGCGCCTTTTTTTTCGAAAGTTGGGTGCGTTTCATTGTTGTTTTATTTAACCGGTGTGTTAAAATTTATTAAAATGCTTAAAATAATTAAAAATAGTAAATGGATGTTAGAAATTATTATGAAATTTGGTACCCAAGATAATTGGTGCGTTCCGGACGCAGTGGTGAAGTCGAATTTTTCATTTGAATTTTCTATTTTTAAGTTCGAATTCCGAGTAGATATTAGGCTATATTTAGGCAGAATTTTTCTAATTCGTGTTGATCAAGCTTGAATTTAGATTTTAAAATTACTATTCTAATTTTTTAAACTCAAAAACAATATATAATATCGATATCAAAGGCGCGAATAAACTATAAGTCTAGTACCATACTAAATCACTAATAAAAGTCCAAATAAGGATTAAAGTCCCAACAAACAAAGAAAATTTTCTAACAAAAGTCCAAAAAAACAAATTCCAAAGTCCTTAATTACAAATGTCTTGAATAATAATAGTTGATTGTTCTCGAACTAAATCTTCCATTCCTGCAAAATAATATAAACACAAAAATGTTACGAACGATATTTACAAAAAATTATCATGGATAGTTGCAATTAGTAGAGAAAAAATTAACAAACTAAATAAAAAAAAAAATCAAAATCAAAAATTAACAAACAAAATCAAAACCAACCTAAACTAAATTAAGCAAAAATAGAAATGGAAATCAAAATTTAACAAACAAAAACGAAAAAAGACAAAAAAAAATAAAATGAAACCAACCTAAACTAAGCAGTTTAACATAAACAAAACAGAACAGCAAGTCAGCAATGGAAACTCTAAACCAAATACCAGAAAAATCGAATTGAAGATGAAAACCTAAACTAGAAAAATCGAAAACAAAATTAAAAAACGAAACCTAAACAGAACAAAAATGAAAACCAAAAAAAAATTCGAAACCCAATACCAGATTTGAAGATGAAGAATCGATACCAAAAAAAACGAAACTAAACAAAATAAAAACAAAACAGAAAAATCGAAAAAATACCTTGATGGCTTGAAGTCTTGAACTTTGGGGTGAAGAATTGAAGATGAATTAGTTAGAGTCTTAGAGATCTTTGATACAGAACAAAACAAAACAAAAAGAAAAACAAAATCAATTTAAAACTTGTGAATAATGAACATACATAAATCAAAACCTAAAAAAATTGAAACTCTATCAAGTAGATTAGTAAATTCCTTAAACTTTTGAAGAAGAGGATTAGATTTAGAATTGAGAGTGAGAAGAGAGATTGAGATTTGAGAATGAGTGAGAAAAGAACCCTAAAAAATGAAAGGAGGACGGCGCATAGAATGAGAGAGCAGGGAACAATTTTGGAAGTAAACCCTAATTTAAAAAGACTATATATATTAAAAAAAAAGTTAACGGGTATTTAGCGAGTACCCGGATCATTTAAATACCGGCCCATGACCCGACCCGCAACTTTCAATTTTTTTTGCTTTTTGACCCACCATTTATGAGCCTGGTCGGCGGGTCGGGTCGGGCAGGTCGGGTAATTTTGAACACCCCTAGTTTTGGATCATTATGGTCACCATGGGGGTATGCATACTTTAACCTCTGACGACCCGAACAGGACGGGCAACGTCTTAGGTCGGTGGTTGCCTTGGGATTAGCTCTCCGAAGTGTATTCCTCCAAAAATGAATTGGATTTTTAATGACTTGGAACGGCCCGAACAGGACGGGCAACGTTACAAGTGGGGTATATCTGAAAATGAACGTATTAGAGCCTATGCATGCTAGGATGAACACATTGCTTGTATTTCACTTGTTGAATATTTGTATGCTATCTCTGACGTGTATTGGATTTGTTCTTTGGAACTTACTATTTGTTGTCATTCGGCGACGAGTAGGTTGATTGCAGGTAGGGACTGGAGTGAGGATTCAATATAGGGCCTATATCACCAAGACTGAATTTCTATGTAATAAAAATTATGAGTAGAAATTAATTTACATATGTGTAACAAAACATAGCTTAGAAATTTTTGTCGTTTCGTTATTTTGCTTAGTGCGTCTTAGAGGCCAAAGGGCTCTCGAGTTGTATGTTGGAACTATTATAGACTTGTTACTATCGTATGTTTTATTTCCGCTTAGTTATATTCCTTTATCGATGGAACGTTGAGGATCTTGGAAAGGAATTTTCCTCTAAGTGTCCAATTTGTGAACCGGAGTCATATTTTCATATGATTATCCGGGTCACTTAAGCCGGATCGTCACACTTAATGGAAAAAAGAAGTTGTCAGTATTTCTACTGGTAAGTATTGACATGGCACAGTTACATTGACGGGTGACATTTACATGTGGGATGGTAAGAAAGCTAAGGACAAGCCACCAAAAGTTACTAGGTTAATTTGGATCAACCTATTATCAAATAAATTGAACAATTACTATTTCACTAAGTTTATCATTTTTTGCTCCTTTCTTTAAATTGCTTATGTGTTAAACTATGAATTGTTATGCATTTATATTGATGTGTATAAATAATCATGACTAGAAACCAATGTGCTTATGATTGGTTGTATGAACGATCTAATTAATATCTTAATGCAGCTAACATGAAGCTTTCTACTTATTTAAATAACCTCGATTGGTTTGATTGGCTCTGCCTAAGTAATATCCTTATTCCATATATAGGTACTAAATCATCCAGTTAATTGTTGGGTAAATAGCCAATTCCACTTTATTTTCCTTTCGTGCCTTCTAGAGGCTATGAAGAAGAATGGTGTATATACCTCTCATCTTGAGGTGGTTGATGGTGGTTTATTGTTTATCCATTAATTTCCACCCTTTAAAGTTTGAAAGTAGACTTGAAGTTCAATGATTAGGATGATTTAGCCTTTCAGGTGCTCTAATTGGTGTCATTTTGTCACTCTATTCTCTACGTCTTCGTTAATGATCCAAGGACATACTGACATGAACTAAATGAGGTTGGGAGAAAACAAGCCATCATAGTAAGTCAATTATGCTATTCTGCTCTGATCTGGGTTATCTTGTTGAGTCTTTTTTTTAAGGTTGCTGAGAAACTATCAAAGTAGTCTAATATATCCACTTTATAGTCATCTGAATTGAATAGGGCTCTCAAATTCAGACTGCTTAGCTTGATTAGTGCCGGTTTAGTGATGGTTTTGTTGGTGATGGCTTCGTCGACAGCGAAGGTTATAGACTTTCACTATAAACTGGGACATTACAAGATAAACACGAGATACCACAACAATGGCTCTCTAAGCTTTTTCTCTCTTAGTTTTCCTCACTTTGTGTTTTTCATAACCTCTCTTTATTAATACTAATTACAAGAGAAGCCTCAACCAGCCGCCAACTCGGCTGTACCCACTGGAAAAACGCATCATCTGAACAGCTTCCACTGTCGACTCGGCGGTGCTCCAAGTCACCTAGCCGCCGAGTCGGCTTTAGCTTTTGAAAAGAGATCTCTTGTCCACACCTAACGACGACTCATCTCAACTTCAAGATACACCATAGCCAACTCGGCTATTGTTACTTGACAACATACTCATCTCCATCAATGTATTTGAGTCACACGTTTCAACATAATTAGTGTTTCGTGTTTACCTTTTTTTATTGCAGCTATGAAACATATTCTTTAAGGAAGAACCGGACGGAGTCTTGCTAAAGAACTCATTACTAGAGCCATTGCTTCTATTCTCTTGGTATGCAATAATGCATTGTCTATTAACTTTTGTCTCTTTGAATTCGGTAACCTGTTAATTAATAGAATTCTTGCAAGGCTTCGGGTCCTTATTTTTACTGCTATCAACTGGTGTTTATGTCTGATTAATGCGAACTCAATATATCGTTATTAGAGCTGTGCAACGGGTCAGGGGCCCTAGATTTCAAGGGATTAAAAAGGGTCGGGTTGAAAATGGAGCGGAATGTAAACGGGCTTTAGTGATGCGGGTTGGATAAGGGTTGTAATGAGGTTCACGAAGGGCTATAAGGAGGGTTGTGATATCTAGTGAATTAATGATTGTTGAAGAAGTGATAGGAATGCAGAAGTATAATTGTATCTCATTACATACAGTTCCATGATATTATCATCATTCATTTTGACATACAAATAATAGTATTTATTTGTAGGGGTGAAACTTATTCGGATTAAAACCGCAAACTGAACCAGACCAAACCGAATAACAAATATGGTTAGGTGATTTTTTAATTTGGTTTGGATTAGGTTTGAAAATTCAAAAACCGAAATATTAAGGTTTGGATTAGGTTTGGGATTTTCACAGACCGCAGACCGAAATTTGAGACCGTAGACCGAAATATTTTAAAAATTACATATAGACTATAGCCCACTAACATTATCAGCCCAGGCCCAAATCAATTGTCAATACATTCTAAAGTCTAAAACCTACTCCACTTTCACTCCACTCTCCAGCCATCCCACACTCCCACTCCCCCCCCCCCCCCATTTAGGTTTATTTCTCACTTTTCCTCTCTTTTTCATTTCATTTCATTTCATTTCTCTCTCTAGAAGTTTCAACTTTCACTCTCCTTTTCATTTCATTTCATTTCACTTCAAAACCCTAAGGCTCCTCTTCCACTCGCAAGCCCAGCGCCGTCGCCTGTACTCCACTTATCTGTGCTCCTGGCGTCGACTACTAGGACCGCCGGCGTTCAGGTAAGTCTTCGGTCTTCCCCTTTCATTTTTCTTTTTTTTTTTGATTTAATCTTTGCTTGTCTTTAGATCTTATTTTTGTTTATCTTATTTTTGATTTAATCTTTCGATTTAGGTGTATGTGTTTAGATCTTATTTTTGTTTAATAGGTTTATGTGTTTAGATCTTATTTTTGTTGATTTAGGTATATGTGTTTTATCACAAATATTTTAGATTCAGGTGTCTGTGTTTCATCACTTTATGTTCTGTTTAGATCTAAATTTTAATATATGTTCTAATATATTTTCGATTTATGTGTGTTTTATCACATGTAAATTGTTTTTTTTATTGTTTATGTTTAATATTTCAAATTCTAATTGTTTGTATTTTATCACTTGTAGAGTTGATCAAGATGTCAATTGTTGATGAAAAAGAAGCGATGATTCCAGAAACGGTTGAAATTGATGATTAATGCATATTTTGTAATTGCTTTTCAAATTGCTATTTGGCAAGACTTATTATTAATTGTATTTGGCAAGACTTAATTTAGTATTTTGTAATTGCTTTCAAATTCATAACTTTGTATTTGGCAATACTTAATTTAGTATTTTGTAAGACTTTATTATTAATTGCATGTTTTTCAATTGTCTAAAACCTTGATGAAACAGCCCAAACCGGCATAAACAGTAATATATTACTGTTTACAACGCACAGCGGAAGACTTATAGAAGTCTGGGCTGAATCCGACCTGTGACTCGATAGCCACAACAAATCAATATCAGAGTATTTTAAAACTTTTTACATAAATACTATTTACAAAACATTATAAAATAATTACAATTTAATTTACAAATATCTAATTTACAAAATGTGTTTCAAAAAGAAGTCCTCGCCTCGCACGTATCACATAACACATGTAGACATCTCTCCACATCAGATCCAACCTGAAAATGGATCTATCCCCCGTAAGGGATAGGCCCCATCAAAGACTGTCAACAATTGAATTGTTGAGTAATCTAACAAACTATTACATTTATATACTAGTCATTAACAAACATCTCCAATTTAATCTTTTGCTCATTTAGTAACTCCTTATAAAACATTAATTTATCAAACTCAAACTCTTTTAAAAGACTGTTTGGTTTCGACATAAATACGGCTAAGAACCTTTAGTTCAAAGCGAATCAAAACACGGCTATAACTTCACAAGTTAATAGCGAATCAAAATACGGCTATTACTTCACCAGTAAATAGCGAAAGTCAAAATACGGCAAATGAAACATATAAATTCATTTGCGAAACAAACAAAACTTTATATACCAAACGTATTTATTCAAAACTCATATTAAAACAATAATATAACAACACTTTAAAACATGGGAATATATGGACCATCAGGAAGTAGGCTTGATCTAAATCCTGAGAATACGGGTGATCGTCATCACCGAAATACGGTTCTTGCAAGAACGAAACGGGACCGGGGGCTCGAGACCGACCCGAATAACCATTACCTATTATCAAGCTATAGGATTTCATAATAATCCGGATATAAATATCCGTTGCCAATTCCCAAAAACGGACATGTTTCAATGTTGAACATTTTCAATATAAAACTAATCAATAAATCACTTGCTTTTCTGTAAAATCATAATCATAACTCATTTTCATAGTACAATATTTAAAAGCTCATATTTATGAAGCTATAAATATACAGAACATAATTTTAATAAAGGATTAAAAGCAAAGTCAAACAGAGTTAAATTCCAAAGTTTCTAACACCAAAAATTATACAATTTTGCTCAAATACAAATAGCAGTAATGCACACCATATAAAACATAACTTGAACTTTGAAATACATAAATTAAATTTAAAAGATAATAGTGTTTGTAAGATTACTTTCTTACGCCATGAATAGCAATCAATCATTAAAATACTAATCAATTCATCATCAACCATCAACATGTAAAGCTTTAGTTACCATCAATGGTGTTTAACCAAATTTACACCAATCATAAATCTCAAATACCCAAATTATATCATAACAAAATAATATCATCTAATCTAATACCCAATCGATACCAATGTTTCCAAATTTATACTTGAGCCAACATCCTTATTAATCAAATAAGAACCATAAACCAACAATACCAAACAATAAAGAAAGAATAATAACCATAAATTGATTTCAAATACCCAATAAATAACCTTAAACATCTAATCCTACTTTAGAATTCTCGTATCAGTACCATATCAGGACACCTGATGGTAGTTTGGTCATAACTTCTTCATACAAACTCGTATAGAGACGATTCAAGTGTCTATGCGACCCTAACTCAGAGCTGCACAATTCTTATGAAGACACTAAAATCAAGAAACAATCATAACAGCCCCTAAAATGGCAAAACAGAAACCTTATTCTCGATTTTTATGACAGACTGCTAGTATTTCACTATTTTGAGCATAACTCTCTCATACGAACTCATTTTCGGGCGATTCAAGTACCTACGCGATCCCGACTCGAAGCTCTACAAATCTCATGAAGACACCAAAATCCAGAAATGACTCTAACTATCTCGAAAACAGCAAAATATAACCGGACAGAAACTTGGTCATAAACAGCACATTTCTTTCACTATGAACATGAATCAAATTAAACACTTAAAACTACATTAAAACATTCAATTATGCTTAAATAGATTAGTTTGTAAATTACCTCAATCACCATAGAAGAACACTCATGTAAGATTCAAAAGACATGGATGAACTAGCTAACTTCAACACAATCCTTAATCACCATTGAAGAACCTTCAAACTCTTCAATCTTGATTTCAATAACCCAAATTGATAAATAAGAGCCATAATTTCAGAATTATAATGAATATATATAAAATCCCCAATTACACTTGATGATGAACCCTAGCTTTGCTTCACTCTTCAATAAACTAACTTGAAAACCTTGACTTAACTTTAATTGATGAATACTTAATTCACAAACCCTAACTCTAAACTTGATCAATCAAAACCCATAAATACTTCTTGCACAATTAGACTATAATCGAATGAAATTAATATCCTCAATTTGCAAAGGAGGAAATCGAAAGAAATAAGAGGATGGGAAGGATGAGTTTTCATGAAGTTTGTGATGTTGAAATGTATCAGGATTTATCCTGATATGAGGTGATGACTAGCTTGAGAGGTGAGTAGGATACTCAAATGATGGACACACATTCATAATATGTGTCCTACACTCACAAATTAATTCAAATACCTAGTTTTACTTACCCAATTTTTATCGTATAACTTGTTTTCGTCTCAAATGTAATACGACTGACATTCTTAAATAATAAAATATTATTCAAAGTCCCAATAAAATAACATACTTACAATTTAATAACCCTAAAATTAACTTAGTTCATTACTATTAATTAAGCTGCTAAAATAGGGGTTGTTTCACTTGATTAGTTATTCGGCCCAAAAATAGCAATTCGGCCTAATTCGGTCTGGGCGGTTCGGTGCGGTCTACCTTCCAAAATTGCGGTTCGATTTGGTTCGGTCCAGAAATATAATTTGGTTCGGTCTAGAAATATAATTTGGTTCGATTTGGTCTGAAAATTTGGAGACCGAATAAAATATGGTTCGATTTGGTTTCGATGAAAGTCCAAACCGTAGTCCGAACTTTCACCCCTATTTATTTGGACCTGTAGAATTATCAATGTATCTTTATTTTTATTGAGAGACGAAACTATTGATGTATTGATAACAAAAGATTTGGGTTTGTCTTCTTTTTTTTAGAAAAAAAGAATGTATGTCCTCATTCATTCTGATAATAAAAATTTTCAAAAACAATTTTTCTTTTTTTGTTACTTTATGTAGAACTATTAGTCGGGTTGATTCACGAATCGAGTCATTTCAGATTACACGTAAAAATATTCACACTTGCCCAACGTTTCAAGTTCGGATCAACTCAACCGGCTTAGAACAATTTTTTGATTTGCTTTATTTTTGGATAATTTTTTGAAATTTCTAATATTTCAAACGTACTAATTTGCTATTTTTTTATATATAATTTTTTAAATCAAGCATTTTCACCAATATTATTACCAAAAGCGCTTATGGCTAAATGGATAGAGCATCTGCATGTGGAGCAGAAGGTTTGGGGTTCGACCTCTACTAGGCGCAAGTATAAATATATTGGGGGTTTCTTGACCGCGCGCATCTTTCTCTACTCCCTCCTTGGGGGTACGGGTATGCCTTGTGCGGGATACCGGGAAGGTCCTTTACCTTTATTTTCACCAATATTATTATTAGTCATTATATCCTTATTGCATAATTTAAATCGTCACAAAATCACATCAATTCCTAACTAAATTTTTATCAATAATATATTTTAAAACTTGGTATATAGATAAAAAAAACAATCATACTATTAACTAAAAGAAATGGAAAATTCCATGTGGCATACTTATAATGATTTTCCACATGGAATAATCTTAGGATTATTGCTATATTTATTAATAATATGATTAATTAATTGTTATATTTATTAAGCTAAATAAAGTAAAGTTGATTGTATTTTATCAAACTAAAAATAAATCCACCAATCATACTATTAACTAAAGGAATTGGAAAATTCCATGTGGCACGCTCACAATGATTTTCCACATGGAATCATACTACTCACTCCTAATCATTTTAGATGTCTCATTTCCTTATTTGACAAAATCATATCAATTGTCCTATTTCATTTTATATCTATCTTTTGTTTTACCTAAATACCCTTACTTTTCCAATTCACAATTACCACCTTTACAATTAATTTAATCAATTAAAATACCCAACTACCACCTTTTTAATGGACCCCACACCACCCTTAATAACCGTGAAAACTGAAATGGGACATCTAAAATGATTCGGAAGGAGTATTAACTATAAGGGTTTTTTTATGAATTACAGCCTCAAAGTTTTCTTGTTTTATGAATTACAGCCGCAAAGTTTTTTTTTTTTTTTTTTTTTTTTTATGAATTACAGCCACGAGCTTTTGATTTTTCCTCAATTACGGCCAAGTGACCGGTTGACACTGTTGACCAACTTATATGACCTTTGACTTTCTTTTTTCCTTTTTTTTTGAGTTTTTTTTCTTTTTCCTTTTTTTGATTTTATTCCTTCATCCTCTTCACATCTTCATCCTCTCCCTCCTCATTGTCCATCATCTTCATCCTCTTCCTCCTCCGTTAAATTTCAAAGTCACTATTAATCTTCAAAGACCCAATTTCTCTCTAAAGTCCAAACCCCAATTTCTCTCCAAAGCCCAAAGTCCAAACTTTTACTATATATTATGATTGTTACCCAAACAAAAGGATGTCAATGAAATTTTTAAAAGTGCCCAGGCTAGCAATACAAATAAATCACTCAAAACCACAATTGAAAAGTACTTATGAGTTGATAAATTGCTTATTTTGTAAGAATTGTTTGTAATGAATTCATTCAATGCTTCTATTACGATAGCTTGAAAAGAGCAACCATGTTGCTTGTTTCCGTCACTTGACCTAGGAATCTATTAATACAGGGGAAGGGCAAAAGGGCCTATAAGACCCATGACGAACATCAAATTAGAAGCATGAACATATTCAAATGAAAGCAATTACTATTTTGCATCCAGATGGAGAGCTCAAATTCAACAAATAAATGAACCACAAGCACCAAATCCAAAGGTCATTAAATTGTCCCCAATAATAATGCACCTTAAGCAACAAAATCAATTACAGTTATTCTCAAACATCACCAAAACTAAACAGTTAATTTCAATCTAAAACAAAAGAACAATTCCAGTTCAATTCATGCCCTCAACACTCATAATTCTTCAAACTAACCAAACTAAAACTCAAAGGAATTAAATTAGGGTTCTTGTAAAGGAAAAGAAATCTAGGGTTTGGATTTTGGAGAGAAATTGGGTCTTTGAAGATTAATGGGGACTTTTAAATTTAATGGAGGAGGAAGAGGATGAAGATGATGGAGAAGAAGGAGGGAGAGGATGAAGATGTGAAGAGGATGAAGGAATAAAATCAAAAAAAGGAAAAAGAAAAAAAAAACTCAAAAAAAAAGGAAAAATAAGGAAAATAAATCCATCAATCATACTATTAACTAAATAAGGTAAAGTTTATTTTATTTTATTAAAACTAAAAATAAATCCATCAATCATACTATTAACTAAAAGAACTAAAAAATTTCATTTGGCATCCTTTCAAAGATTTCTCACATGGAATAATCAAATTAATAATTGTTATATTTATTAAACTAAATTAAGTAAATTGATAAAACCTTATTTTGTGTTTTTTTCCATTTCAATTTCGTTTTTATTAAGTAGAATTTAGATTTAACTATATAACAATTAGAGAAATTACTTTATAGAATAGTTTTATTGATGTAATTCTCTAGATGATATTTCTAGCTTTATTAGAAGGTCATTATGTAAATATATCGTTTCAAGCAAAGAAGAAGAAGCAAGCACAGAATCGGATCAGACTAGAATGCGCGGCCTACGCAGTTTTACGCGGCACGCGCATGCGCTGCATATGCAAATTTACGCGGCCCGCGCACGTCAGTCTGTAGGCTGGGCGGCTATTTAACTTTTCCCATTTCGACTTCCACTTTTAATTGGATATTTAGAGGGGTTTAGGAGGCGACTTGCCTAAGCAAATGATGAGCAAATTCAATGGCAAGAAGCTTCATCAAATATTTATAAATAAGCAAGAAAGCTAAGGAAGGGGGGCATCTTGTAATTTTTCACAAAAATACTTCTTCTTCTTCAATTGTATTTTGCCATGGTTATGGAGCTTCAAGCTTAAATTTTCATTTCTTGAGGAAGGTTGATTAGAAAACTTCTAATTACTCATGGTAAGAATTCATCTACTTAATATACTTTTGATTATTGAAAAGTTCTTATTTGAATCTTATGAATATTGTTTCAATTGGCAATCATCTATTGTTCTTATTATTGCAATATTCATTTATGCTAAATCTATTTGCAAAATCAGTTTGTATTGTACTTGGATTAATGGTAGCAACTAGTTCTAATTGTGAATGCAGATTATGAATGATTAGAATCTAAATGAACTAATCATTTTGATTGAAAACTGTTTGCTTAAATAGTTTTAGCAAACCTATTGATTCTCTTTTCTTAAAGCTATTATTGGATTGAATTTTATCTCTTATTGGATTGAATTAACTAATGATAAAAGCTTTACATTCAAACTGATTTTGGTGTCTAGCTACACTTAAGGAGAATAGAAGTATAATAATCTTCACAATAGGTAGTCAAAAGTGAATTTCTTAAGTAGAGTATTCAGTGATCAATAAGAAACAAGAAGTGTACAATCAACTTAACTCAAGATATCCTTTCCATTGATTTTTAGAAAACACCATTGTTATAGATTTCACTTAGTTCATAACTTGTTCAAGTTATTTTATTTTACAAAGACAAATCAAAAACCCCCTTTTTCTTTGTGTATAGATTGTTTTCAATTTCATCTTCCAAAGCATATTATGCTAAAACCTTCTCAAATCCCATCTCTCTGTGGATACAAACCTTACTAGCCTACTATATTAAGTTGTATTTGGAAAGTAGTGAAAGCTGTAATTTTGAAATTATTGCAAACAGATATTATCTATCCAATTTCTGATAGTGAATGGGTGAGTCCAACTCAAGTTGTACCAAAGAAAACTGGTGTTACTGTAGTAAAGAACCAAAATGGTGAGTTGGTTCCAACACGCAACCAAAATGGATGGCATGTATGCATTGATTTTCGTAGGCTTAATGCGGTGACTAGGAAGGATCACTTTCAATTGCCTTTTATTTATCAAATGCTAGAAAGGCTTGCTAGTCACGCATTTTATTGTTTCTTAGATGGATACTCAGGTTATTTGCAGGTAACTAATGCTCCAGAGGATCAAGAAAAGACAACATTCACATGCGCATTCGGCACATTTGCTTATAGGCGCATGCCTTTTGGACTTTGTAGCGCACCCGCCACATTCCAAATGTGTATGGTGAGTAAATTTTCAGAATTTGTAGAAAATTTTGTTGAAGTTTTCATGGACGACTTCGCAATTCATGGAGACTCATTTGACCAATATTTGAATCATCTTGCGTTAGTGCTTAGGAGATGCATAGACACTAATCTCGTGTTGAACTCTGAAAAATGCCATTTAGTGGTTGAACAAGGAATTGTGCTAGGTCATGTAGTGTCTGCAAAAAGGTATCGAGTTAGATAAGGCAAAAATTCACAGCATACAATCTTTACCCTATCCCACTAATGTTCGAAAAATACGATCATTTCTTGGTCATGAAGGTTTCTATCGTAGGTTTATTGAAGGCTTCTCCAAGATTGCAGTTCCATTATGCAGGTTGTTGCAAAAGGATGTAGAGTTCATTTTTGATGAAAGTTTCAAAAAGGCATTTGATACGCTAAAGAATAGACTCATCTCAGCTCCAATCATTCAGCCCCCAATTTGGTCATCTTCTGTTTGAGATTATGTGTGACGCAAGTGACTACGCTATTGGGGCCGTGCTAGGACAAAGAGTAGGAAGGATTGCTCATGCTATATACTACGCGTCAATGACCTTAAATGAGGCTCAACAGAACTATTCAACCACTGAAAAAGAGTTGTTGTCGGTAGTATTTTCGTTAGAAAAGTTTAGATCTTATTTACTTGGTACAAAGGTTAATGTATATACTGACCATGCAACCATACGTCACTTGATGATAAAAAAAGAGGCAAAACCATGATTAATAAGATGGATTCTTTTGTTGAGTGAGTTGGTGGATGCGTGTTTGCATTGATTTTCGTAGGCTTAACGCGGTGACTAGGAAGGATCACTTTCCATTGCCTTTTATTGATCAAATGCTAGAAAGGCTTGCTAGTCACACATTTTATTGTTTCTTAGATGGATACTCAGGTTATTTGCAGGTACCTATTGCTCCAGAGGATCAAGAAAAGACAACATTCACATGCCCATTCGGCACATTTGCTTATAGGCGCATGCCTTTTGGACTTTGTAGCGCACCCGCCACACATTCCAAAAGTGTATGATGAGTAAATTTTTAGAATTTGTAGAATATTTTGTTGAAGTTTTCATGGATGACTTCACAATCCATAGAGACTCATTTGACCAATGTTTGAATCATCTTGCGTTAGTGCTTAGGAGATGCATATACACTAATCTCGTGTTGAACTCTGAAAAAATGCCATTTTGTGGTTGAACAAGGAATTGCGCTAGGTCATGTAGTGTCTGCAAAGGGTATCGAGTTAGATAAGGCAAAAATTGACACCATATAATCTTTACCCTATGCCACTAATCTTCGAGAAATACGATCTTTTCTTGGTCATGCAGGTTTCTATCGTAGGTTTATTGAAGGCTTCTCCAAGATTGCAGTTCTATTATGCAGGATATTGCAAAAGGAAGAAGAGTTCATTTTTTAAGAAAGTTGCAAAAAGGCGTTTGATACACTAAAGAATAGACTCATCTCAGCTCCAATCATTCAGCCCCAAATTTGGTCACTTCTGTTTGAGATTATTTGTGACGCAAGTGACTACTCTATTGGGGCCGTGCTAGGACAAAGAGTAGGAAGGATTGCTCATGCTATATACTATGCGTCAATGACCTTGAATGAGGCTCAACAGAACTATTCAACCACTGAAAAAGAGTTGTTGTCGGTAGTATTTTCGTTAGAAAACTTTAGATCTTATTTACTTGGTACAAAGGTTATTGTATATACTGACCATGCAGCCATACGTCACTTGATGATAAAGAAAGAGGCAAAACCAAGATTAATAAGATGGATTCTTTTGTTGAGTGAGTTTGATTTGGAGGTAAAAGATAAAAAAGGCACAGAAAACGAGGTAGCAGATCATTTGAGCATGATCACACCACATGAAAGCATGAATTCGAACAAAGATGTCTCATTGAAATATAACATTCGTGAAGAATTCCCAGACAAGCAAATGTTCACAATCAAGGCTTATCATCCATGGTATGCTAATGTTGTAAATTTTCTTGCTCCTGGTAGGTTTCCCACAGATTTCACAAAATCTCAAAAAGACAAGCTAAGTGAAGCAAAACACTACATTTGGGACGATCCATATCTATGGAAAATATGTGCGGATCAAATCATAAGGAGATGTGTCCCTGATTGTGAGGTAATATCAATTTTAAAATTTTGTCACTCATATGCTTGTGGAGGCCATTTCAGACCTAGAAGAACAGCA
The DNA here is from genome assembly GCA_019776075.1 of Amaranthus palmeri. Lineage (NCBI taxonomy): Eukaryota > Viridiplantae > Streptophyta > Magnoliopsida > Caryophyllales > Amaranthaceae > Amaranthus > Amaranthus palmeri. The sequence continues at coordinate 261,626 of JAAKBH010000411.1, forward strand.
AGGAAAATTTTAGAATGTGGATTTTATTGGTCTAGTTTGAATAGAGATGCTTACTACTTTTGCAAGTCGTGTGATAAGTGTCAAAGAGTAGGGAATATTTCTCAAAGGAATGAGATGCCACAACAACCTCTTTTATATTGTGAAATCTTTGATGTTTGGGGCATCGATTTTATGGGACCATTTCCCAACTCTTTTGGTTTTACTTATATATTGGTGGCTATTGATTATGTCTCAAAATGGGTGGAAGCAAAGGCCACCCGAACTGATGATTCTAGAGTTGTTGCAGATTTCATCAAAGTTAATTTCTTCTCTAGGTTTGGAATTCCAAGAGCGTTGATAGGTGATAAGGGAATTCAATTTTGCAACCGAACTATTGGGGCTTTGTTAAAGAAATATCATGTGACACACAAGATATCCACTGCTTACCATCCACAAACAAATGGGCAGACAGAAGTATCAAATAGGGAAATCAAGTCCATCTTGGAAAAGACTGTCAATCCAAATAGAAAAGATTGAGCTTAAGGTTAGATGATACACTATGGGCATACAGGACAACCTATACAAAACTCCGATTGAAATGTCACCATATCGTATTGTTTTTGGGAAAGCCTGTCACTTGCCTGTTGAGTTAGAACATAAGGCGTACTGGGCCGTAAAGTGTGTCAACATGAGCTTAGAGGAGTCCGGTTTGCATAGAAAATTGCAGCTACAAGAATTGGAAGAAATTAGAAATGAGGCTTACGAGTATGCTGAAATTTACAAGGCAAAGACTAAGGCAGGGCATGATAAGATGATAAGTAGGAAGACTTTTGAAGTCGGTCAAAAAGTTCTTCTATTCCAATCCCGCCTTCGTTTATTTCCAGGAAAGTTGAGGTCCCGTTGGATAGGACCATTTATAGTTGTTAAATTGTTTCCACATGGAGCTGTGGAAATTCAAAGTGAAGAAACTTCTAAAATCTTCAAGGTAAATGGGCAAAGATTGAAGCCATACTATGAAGGTTTTCAACCTAAAGATGTGGAAAGACAAAGTTTAGAGGATCCGGTGTACTGAGGCATCGGAAGTACTAAGTAGTGCCAACGACATTAAATATATGGAGCTTCTCGGGAGGCAACCCGAGTTTATGTTTGTGTTAATTTTCATTATTGTGTTTGGTTTGATTTTCTTTACATTACACATTTTATTTTATTTTCCATTTTGTACAGGTAACCCATAGATTGGAGCTAGCTAGAAGACCTTTGAATATACGGTAAGTAAAAAAAAAAAGAAAAAAGAAAAAAGAAAATAATAATAATAATAATAATAATAATAATAATAATAATAATAATAATAATAATAAGAATAATAATAATAATAATAATAATAATAATAATAATAATAATAATAATAATAATAAAAAGAAAAAACAAGAGAAAAAAAATGGTGAAAAAAAATTGAAGTTGAAAAGAAGACAGCATCAACTCCGCACCCCGCCCAAAACTCCGCGGCATGCATAAAAGCTGCTGATCAAACTCTGCACCCTGCGTAGAACTCCGCGGGCATTACACTCGAAAATTTCATTAAAAAAAAACCCATTCTTTCACTTCCATTTTCACACCCAACCATTTCTTCTATCTCAACCCTTTCTCCCTCTCTTAAATCCACCCCACATTCTTTCATCTCTATCTAAAAATCATCATTCCAAGAGGTTAAACTACAATCCAACAACACAAATTCCAAAAAAAAAAATCAGAAATTTAAACATTTTCCATGATTTTTCTTAAACCCAAGAAAATTTAAGGATTTTTGTTTGATAAATCAATTGGTGAAATCCAAGAAACATCTTTGGAATTTATCCACAAAGAATCTTTTGGGTCACAACAAACATCAACAAGAAACTTATTTGGAGGAACTCTTCAACACATTGTGGTATAATTCATCTCCTACCTTGTTTTTTTTACATCTTGTTAATTGTTTTTCTTGTTGATAATTGTTGTCATTTTGTTGAGAATCATTAGTGAAAGTGAATAATATTGTGGTGATTCAATTGGGAATTGGTGGTTGTTGTGCTTAGAGAGGGAGTAGAAGTGAAATTTGTTGAAGTATTGGAAACAGTGGCTCCTAAAAGAAGAAGTGCTTCCACAACAAACCCAAATGTCCCTAGTAGCAATGCCAAAATTCGATGGGGGAGACTTGATTCGGGGAATAGACAAATCTTAGAAACAAAGTTTGCTTGCACACAAAGTCTAGAAACCTTAGGTTTAATGGAGCCCATTGAACAATTACTTGGGAAGGTAGATTTAACCAAATTTCTTCAAGTAAGTTCCCCAACCTACCTAAGGTATACTCTAGAATTTTTATCAACTTTGGAAAAAGGAGAAGATGAGGAAGGTCCTTTCATTACCTTTCACTTAAATGATGAAGATTACATCATGTACTTTGATGAAGTGAAAGAAGCTTTTCGATGGGATTATAAGCATGACCCCAGCTTTAACACTTGTGAATGATACAATGAGGGCATGTTTTGGGGTCATATAACCCATGGTCAAAGATGGAACAGTAAATGCAAAAATAGCCATATTCCTCATCCAACACTGAGATTCATCAACCGGTTGCTTAGTGCAACAATTTTTTGTCATGGGGAACCCACACACATACCTAAGTTTGGCTTAAAATGTTTGTGGGCAATGACACCCCAAGGGGTAGGATGTCCAGATTGGGTAAGTATTTGGGTTACAAATTGCATTGAGTTGGGTAAGAAGGACAAAGGGAAAATCAGCATGGGAGGGATGGTTACCGTGTTAGCATCATATCTAGACATTGAGGTCCCTAAAGATGAAGATGGAAACACAATTTTAAAACCATTAGGAACCCCTAGTGACTACGATCATTTCCCTTCCTACCTTTATAACCTTGATTCATTAAAGAAGGCGTTCATGTTATGGAGTCCACCTGTAGGATATTTATATGTTTGGCTTTTTGGGGCCAATAATATCAAATACATGGTACTCCCTCAAGAACGAACAATGATAACAGACAATACAACCCATGCCCAACTTTACCTACCGCCGGATGAGCACTATAGAGCCGGTGTTGAAGGTGAATATGGAAGAATTGTAGCACCTGAACCTTCAACTCCACAACAGGCCCAAGATTTTTATGCAAGTATGGAAGCTAGGATGGCTTCCATGGAGAATGCACAACTTGCATTTGGGACTAAACTCAATGAGCTACAACATCAAGGTGATTATTTGGAGGACACAATGTATTCAATGACCAACATGGTTTCCGCCATAAATAACTTCTTTTTGTCTCAATATCCATCATACACAGACCCAACATCCTCCATCCAAGCTAATCTTGAAAGGCGAAGGGATCAACGTGCCTTGAGGAGGGCACGTAACAGGGACCATTGAGGATAATGCTCCAAATGAGTGTGGGGGAGGAAATGTACATATTCAACCTTTCTTTTTCATTGTTACTTAATCTTTATGTTATGTTTTCTTGTAATTGATGCATTATATATATATATATATATATATATATATATATATATATATATATATATATATATATATATATATATATATATATATATATATATATATATATAAAATAAAAAAAGTGAAATTAATCCCGGCTAGGTGAAAACCCAAAAGGATGGGCACCTTGGCAAAAGTTAGGGGGGGCCTCGCTAAGTGAAAACCCGTAAGGGTACTCAGGCAAAAACAAGAGGCTATTTAAATAAGTAGTGAGGCAAAAGAATGGAGAGAAACTGAGGTAAAAAGAGCTGCTAGGTGAAAACCCGAAAGGGCGCCTAGACAAAATGAGAGATAAAAGAAAAGAGAGGAAGAAAGAACGCCAACATCTCCAGTACAAGCACCTACTGAAGCTCACTACTCATATAAGAAGGAAGCAACTATTAGGCACAAGTATTCCAAGAATTCGTCGTAAGTTTTTCATGAGAGTGTCATTTCTTTTTGAAGCTTAAAAATTCTTTTAGTTGATAAATACTTTTGGGATTACTTATTTTTGTTAAGAAAAGTGTGGGGGAATTTTTTTTTGTTCCTCACACTCGGTTTCTATAGTGTTAACATTATTTGTTGAAAAGGTCAAACCTTATTTTGTGTATTTTTCCATTTCAATTTCGGTTTTATTAAGTAGAATTTAGATTTAACTATATAACAATTAGAGAAATTACTTTATAGAATAGTTTTATTGATGTAATTCTCTAGATGATATTTCTAGCTTCATTAGAAGGTCATTATGTAAATATATCATTTCAAGCAGAGAAGAAGAAGCAAGCAAAGAATTGGATCAGACTAGAATGTGCGGCCTGCGCAGTTTTACGCGGCTCGCGCATGCGCGGCATGCGCAGTTTTACGCGGCCTGCGCACGTCAGTCTGTAGGCTGGGCGGCTATTTAACTTTTCCCATTTCGACTTCCACTTTTAATTGGATATTTAGAGGGGTTTAGGACGACTTGCAGAGGCAAATGATGAGCAAATCCAATGGCAAGAAGCTTCATCAAATCTTTATAAATAAGCAAGAAAGCTTAGGAAGGGGGGCATCTTGTAATTTTTCACTAAAATACTTCTTCTTCTTCAATTGTATTTTGCCATGGTTATGGAGCTTCAAGCTTAAATTTTCATTTCTTGAGGAAGGTAGATTGGAAAACTTCTAATTACTCATTGTAAGAATTCATCTACTTATATATACTTTTTATTATTGAAAAGTTCTTATTTGAATCTTATGAATATTGTTTCAATTGGCAATCATCTATTGTTCTTATTATTGCAATATTCATTTATGCTAAATCTATTTGCAAAATCAGTTTGTTTTGTACTTGGATTAATGGTAGCAATTAGTTATGATTGTGAATGCAGATTATGAATGATTAGAATCTAAATGAACTTATCATTTTGATTGAAAACTATTTGCTTAAATAGTTTTAGCAAACCTATTGATTCTCTTTTCTTTAAGCTATTGTTAGATTGAATTTTATCTCTGATTATATTTAATTAACTAATGATAAAAGCTTTACATTCAAACTGATTTTGGTGTCTAGCTACACTAAAGGAGAATAGAAGTATAATCATCTTTACAATAGGTAGTCAAAAGTGAATTTCTTAAGTAGAGTATTCAATGATCTATGAGAAACAAGAAGTGTACAATCAACTTAACTCAAGATATCCTTTCTATTGATCAATGAGTCACCCGGATCGAACCCAGCAACGAAATCAAAATTTTGGTAGGTTCTTTCTCAGTCGCCTAAACTCTAACCAATAATAAATTCTCTTACTTTCCAAATACAACTTAATGTAGTACGGTAGTAAGGTTCGTATCCACAGAGAGATGGGATTTGAGAAGGTTTTAGTATAATATGCTTTGGAAGATGAAATTGAAAACAATCTATAACAATGGTGTTTTCTAAAAATTAATGGAAAGGATTCGTTATATGGTGGTAAAGTTAAATTTTTTTATTTTTTATGGTGGTATAATAAAAGTTTAAAATTTTGAGATGTTTATAATGTATTTTTTGTAAAATTTGTGGTGTTATTTATTTTTTTTCCTTTTTATTAATAATACTGCTAGTCTCTTGAGAGACCAAAGAGATATATCTGAAGTCCAACCTATCAAAGATTAATGCCTACCTACCGTATTCTTATTATCTACTTACATTATCCTTAACGGCTACTTATAACATTTAAATGTATACTTACATCATTATTAATGCCTACTTGTTTTTGATCGATTATTAATACCTACTTACAATATTTTAAAAAACATATAATTGGCCGATCTAATTAGATATGGTCACAAAAAGAACGTGTCTGAGGAGAATTTGGGTTGATAATAATATTGTAATATAATTTTAGGGTTTTACGAAGTATAGAGTACTCTTCTCCTTAAAAAAACTCTTCTTCATCTTCACAAACCATTGATTCTTAACCTCCCTCTTACAGGTGAATATGAAGAATTGAATATGAAGAGCGTCTACTTATTTATGACTTCACCTCCCTCTTACAAGTGAACCGGCCCTGAAAAAAAAAGCAGCAGCGGTGCGATGAATATGAAGAGCGTCTACTTATTTATGACTCATCTTGGAAGCAGCATGGCTCACACCTTGTTCGCCATCCCCATAGACCTCTGTCATCGTGAATGCGACGATAAAAAATCTTCTGACCAAAGAAGAATTGAGTGAATCATTGAATTACCTGCCTCAGAATACCCTCTAAAGATGGCCTGTGCGAAACTGGGTTCCAAGCTTTACATCTTGGGCGGAGAGCGCTAGCGTTCACCTTGCTTTTCCGGTTCAGACCCCAATCGGATTTATCCTCCCGATGTGTATGTGTTTGATGTAAATCACGAGATACAGAAATTAAAAGTGGGGATGAATACTGGTAAGCCTACTCCGATGGCGTTCATTGCGGACGGAAAATTGTTCATTCTAGGCAGTTGCGGTGGACCAAATCTGATTAGTTGCACCAGCATTAAACCCACCGACTTACCCTCCTCGTCGTTGCGGTTTTTCGAGGTGTTTGATCCCACCACCAAAGAATGGACAATCCTGGATGACGCACCTGTCACCACCCCTACCATCTGGGTTTCCTCCCTAGTGGTGGTTGGCCGGAAGGTGTACTTGTACGGGCGGTTCTCGGTAAGGGCAGATCTGGGGATCTACTCTCCTTCCATATAGACTCGTACCAATGGGAATGGGCAGGGATTGGTTCCAATGATGCAAATTTTCCACAACTTCGTCGCCATAGGCCTGGTCGCATTCTAATTGGTGACACCTACTATGGGCTCGCCCAGCTCGGTGTAGGGGTGGTGCGCCAGAGGATAACAGAAGAGGATGAGCAACTACTATTCCGCCTCCCTTGTCGTAGACATAGTCTCAGCACAAATGCGTTTTACCACCTTGGGTACTCCAATTTCTGCACACTAGTCACAGGCTCTTTACCGGAACCTAGGGTCCCCCTCCATTTTGGAATGCTTGATCCGAATCGCCGGGTTTTTTCTATTCGGGTTTTCCGGGAGATAGAGGGACCGGAACCGGATTCCATATCAACCGACTTGTTGTATTCTGCTGATTACCTCTTCCAATCCACCTACGCCAGCTTTGGCTACCTCCATGGGTGTTACCCTTTTGACACTAACCTCCGTTCTGTGAGTTCCCTATCCTTTGCTGCTTTTATGTTTTATACCTATAATTTATGTGTGGTTCTTATTATGTTCTACCAATTTCAATATTCAATTGTGGAATTCAAAACTTTTGTGTAGCTTTACAAATGCTCTCAAAATTAACCATATGTTTTGCTGCTTCTTATTCATATGTTTTATACCTATAAATTATGCTTTTATTATGCTCTACCAATTTCGATATACGATTATAGCATTCAAATTTTTTATTTGTCTGTGGGGTAAATGGGTCTGCTTTACAATTGGTCATGGACTCATGGTCATAAAGATTAAGTCTTTATACGTTGTTTCAGCTGTGAAAGTAACCATATTAATAGAGGTTTATAGACCTCTCTTCAAAATTGTATCAATTGCGATTTTTCTGGATTTTCACTTGATATTGAAGCTAGTATTCATGGGGCTGCAAGGGATTAAAAAGATCACGAGAGGCTTTTTTTGTTTGGGAGGCAATGTACTCTGAAAAGTATAAACCTGACTCATTAATTCTGGTACATTTCAAGGGAGATGTTGCTGGTTATCTTCCTTTTTTCTCTTCATTGGTATTTCCACCACATAATCCTTAAGACATTGAGGTTCGCTTTCTAGTCCTGTTCATTTTTCTATAACATTCTCAGCATTCTCAATCATAAAATATCTCCAAGCCAGAATCAATGATTGCTATGACCCATACCTAAGGAGAAAACAATCTTTTAAATTCATACATACATGCATACATCGACATATAACACTAATGAATGGTTTTGCATATATTTCAGTAAGGAAAAAGAGAAGGGAAAATAGGAAACAATACAACGTACATGATGCAAGTTGGTGCGTTGATTGTGAAATTATACATCAAAACATAACATCACATCATATCAAACCACATTTTAACTTGAATTGCAATCCAATTACATAAAATCAATACCATAAACTTATAACACTAATCAGATATGATATCTACTTATAATAGTTATATGTTATCATACATGTGATTGATTATGAAACCAGGTGAATTACTTGTCTAATTGGAAGGTACAGATTGTCTCCTGAAACTTCCGATGCAATCTTCTTTTATTGTTGTAAGCACGCCTAATCCTTAGGGGTTCTTACAATCTTTAATTCAAGAATCAAACCAAGAACGATGAATATGGATGATGATGATGTCGAATGAAGGGGGGAAAAGTTTCTGATTTTTTTGTATTTTTCTTGCAAATTTTCGAATGCAACTAAAAGAAATAACACTGAAAAAAAAAAGAAAAAAAAAACTAAAAGAAACAACAATGGCTCTATCGAATCTCACTATGAATCCACGTAGCAAGATACGACGCTCTTAAGAACCAAGTTACGCATGCCAAACGTATAAAGACCAAAAAAATTTTGCGATATATTTCCAATCCAAGAAGCATACAACAACGGGTTTGTGAAACAAAAGTTTCGATTTTCTTAATTTTTAAAATTCTAAAAATTACATTAACATATGCTAAGCTATAAATAAGACAACAACAATAACGAAAACTAACAAAGGGAAACCGACCCATAACCGTGCAAGGGAAGTTACTCCCTTTAATGGCCGGTTATTCAAACTAAATAAGTGATCAAATACGAGTAACTTCCGTCCTAAAAAACCGACTCTAACTCCTAATAAAATTCAGAAATTAACTACCACAAATAACTACTTATCATACCTGAATTTTATGTCCTAAAATTATTACAAATAACTAATTAAATTGGACTAAAAATAAGGCTAAGAATCTTGTAAGAATTCGCCCCTTGTTCGACATTGAGGCGTGTATTATGAGATCCTCTGTGACTTGTTTGACCATCTTGCATTCATTGATCTTGACTTCATCTTCTTGTATATTTTTGGAGCTTTCATCTTGCTCGTGCATATCCAAGTCGCCATAATTCTCCTCCTCTTGAATAGAGTTTGTCCTCAAACTCGGAAGGTCATGCGAATCCTCAAAATAAGGACTTAAATCCGTGACATTGAAAGTTGTTAAAACGCTATAATCCTCCGGTAAATCGACCTTGTAGGCATTATCATTGACTTTGGAAAGAACTTTGAAAGGACCATCGGAGGGTGGGCTGAGTTTGGAACGACGTTTCTTTGGAAAACGTTCCTTGCTCAAGTGAACCCACACGAGATCTCCTACGGCAAATTGCACATTCCTCCTCCGTTTATCCACACGTTCCTTGACTTGCCCATTCAACTTGTGGATTCGAGCACTCACTTGTTCATGAAGCTTCTTGATTTCTTGTGCGCGCTTATCGGCCTTGTAACTGAATCGTGTTTGTGAAGAGAACGGTGCTAAGTCGATGGGAGTTAAAGGATTGTACCCTTAGACTATAGCAAAGGGACTAAGGCCGGTTGTTTTGTGTGGAACACAATTGTAAGCGAACTCGGCATGAGGCAGAAATTCTTCCCATTGAGGGGGCCTTTTGGTGATCAAGGCTCGTAGTAATGTACTCAAGGTGCGATTGGTGACTTCCGTTTGCCCGTCTGTTTGAGGATGACTTGAACTACTGAAATTGAGTTTCGTTCCCATTTTGCGCCATAGAGTGAGCCAAAAATGACCAAGGAATTTGGCGTCCCGATCACTAACAACCGCCTTGGGGATACCATGCAAGCGAATCACTTCCTTAAAGTATAACTCTGCAATCTGAACAGCATCATATGTAGTGTGACAAGGAATGAAGTGCGCCATCTTTGAGAAACGATCAACCAGAACCATTATGGAGTCCTTGTTTCTCTGTGTGCGTGGCAAACCAAGAATGAAATACATGCTAACATCTTCCCATGGTTCTTGGGTAACCGGCAAAGGCATGAGTAATCCTTGAGGAAGTTTGTGCGCCTTGGCATAATGACAAGTAGGGCATCGTTGAATAACAAACGTGACATCCCTTGCTAATCGAGGCCAAAAGAAATGTTCCTTCATCAATGCAAGGGTCTTCTCGGTGCCAAAATGACCAGCGAGCCCACCCATGGAGTAAAAATGCGGCCGTTACGTCGCGTCGCGGCCGTTTCATAACGGGATTTCAGTTCACCGTTACGAGATACCGCGTTTTGTAACGACGTTTCAAAAAGAGGCGCATCAAAACGGTTTTCGTCCGATACAACCGTTTCAACACGGGCGAGATTCGCAAAAACTTTTCAGAAATCAAATAAAAAAAATCAGGGTACACAATAATGTTTACTTTTCAGAAACTTATCTTCAACCATGTTCAATAATGCTAAGTTCCTCAATAAATTTTACCCCATACTAACCCAAAAACATCCACATAAAACAATTGACCAAAAAAACACAAAAATAAGTTGAAAAGTTGATAACTTACCAGATCTGGCAATTACTTCATTTTTTTTGCTGAAAAACATCCATTCAAGCTTGATATTTTAAACCCATCTTCAAGAAGCTAAATTTAAGGTGTGTATTATGTGCTTCATTATTGAAGAAGTTGCTTTCGATTTTTTTTTTTTTTTGTAGAAGGTGGAACGAACTTGGGTCTTGGAAGCGCCATGGATGCGGTAAAGCTAGAAGATGGGTTTGGAATTGGAATAAAGATAGAAGATGATAGATAATGAAATTTACAACATAAAGATAGAAGAAATGATGAATATTTTTTCTCACTTCTCAATAAAGTGAAAAGTGATATCTGAATCTGATTTTACATGATTTGATTATGCATACTTTGCTGAATTCAGACGCCACCTCCACTCCATCTGATTTTAATGGTCCAAGTCCAAATTGTTTAAGTGTCTCAAAGTGAATTCTGATTTTTACATTTGCTTTTAATTTTTTTTATTTTTGAAACATTGGTCTTAATATTTTCAATTTCAATTAATTAATGTGAAGTAGTACAACTTTATTATTTTTAATTTCTTTATACCACTAAATTTATCTTAAAAAATTAATTTATTATCTATTTCAAATTAATAAAAACAAAGAAATAAATAAATAAAGTTAAATTTAAATGACAATTACTCAATTTGTCTTATTTTTAAATTAATTGTCTTAACAATTATTCATTATAATATTTATGTCATTATGTTTTACAATATTATGTTGCTTTAAACCTTTCTAGTAAGTGAAATGATTATTTTACACTTCTCAATAAAATAATATTATAAAATAATATTTCACTAAATAATGATGACCATGGATGATGACTGGCGTGGGATAAGAAATAGCTTTACTTTTTACACTTCTCAAAAAAATACTCCCTCCGTTCCTATTTGTTCTTCCTATTTGAGTTTTTCACAAATATTAAGAAAAATAGAATCTTTGGTAGTAGTGGGTATTATTTTAATTATATAGTAGTAGGAAGTAATGATTGTATTGGAATTATGAGAGGAAAAAATAATTAAATAGTAGTGTGAAGTAATGATTGTATTGGAAGTATGAGAGAGAAAATAATTAAATAGTAGTGTGAAGTAAGGAAAGTGGGGTTTTAAAGGGTAAAAGTGAGATGAAAACTTTCCAAAAATAGAAAGTATTCTAAAGTGGAAGAACTTTTGAAACTACCCGTTATAGTAAGGTGGAAGAACATAAAGGAACGGAGGGAGTAATAATGTTGTACAATTTTATTATTTTTAATTTCTTTATCCCACTAAATGTATCTTACAAAATTAATTTATTATCTATCTCACATTAATAAATCTAAGAACTAAAACAAAAGACTAAATAAAAAATTTTAAATTTAAATGACAACTACTGAATTTGTATTTTTTTTTTAACTTAATTGTCTTAATAATTATTCATTATAATATTTATGTCATTATATTTTATAATACACATTATTTGTCTTAGCAAGTATAATGGCCCCAAGTGGAGAGGACATTGGATGGAGGTTCGGTGAAGCAGTTGACGGTAGTAAACGCAAAATTAGATGTAGGTTTTGTGGGAAAATAATTAATGGGGGAATAACCAGATTCAAAACAACATTTGGCTCACAAGAAAGGTGATGTTGCTCCATGTAGCAACATTTCAGGTGAAGTAAGGAAAGATATGATGACACTCTTAACAAATTATAGAGACACTAAAAGAGATAAACAAAGAATGGAAAGGGAACTTGAAGAAGACTTATCAAAAACAATGCGACGTGCTGGTGACGAAAGTGATGAGGACGATGAGGATGATAAAGAAATGCAATATGCTCGACAACTTAGTCGATTCAAGCATGAGTTCGACTATTAAAGGGAGTCGTATAGAGGACGACAAGGTAATTACTATGATGTAGGGGGCAGTAGCTACAATCCAACCCCTCATTTAACCTCAATGAACCGATCTTCTTCTGTTCGAGATGTTGCTTATGCCAAAAGTGGAAGACATGAGTTTTCTAATCCCGCGATTAGATTACGTGCACGTGAGACTGAATTGGAAAAAGACAATCAAATGAAATAGCAAACAAAACTATCCACTAGTATGGTAAAAAAAGCAAAGAAGAAGTTACTAAAAGCTTTTGGAAGTTGGTTTATTGACACCAATACTCCATTCAAAGCAATTGAATCTCCATTTACGAATCCACTTATGAAACAATAAGGGAGGTCGGTGGCAAGTGTCGAGCTCCATCAGCATATGAATTATCAGAGGTATTATCACAATATCAAAATTAATTTTAATCACTTAATAAATACAAGTTACTTTTATAATAATTAATATAAATGTTGGTTTTTGAATCTTTTTTCAAAGGTTTTTCTTCCTGAAGAGTGTAAAGAAATGAAAGAATTTATTAAAGGTTTTGAGCCTAAATGGGATGAAAGAGGTGTTACCATTATGTGCGATGGATGGTCTGGTCCAACAAATATGCACATAATTAACTTTTTGGTTTACTCTGTTCGTGGCACAATTTTTCATAAGTCAGTAGATGCTACAAGTATTTATAAAAGAGATGCTGATTATTACTTTACGCTTATGAAAAATGTAATTGAAGAAGTAGGTCAAGATAGAGTAGTGCAAATAGCTTTGGGAGAGATTCGGCTAGTAAAGCAATTACATATATGGACCCAGGTAATTATGTTTACTTAATTATTTATAAATAAACTTTTTAAACTTTAAATTTAAAGGTTAATATTTTAAAAATCAATTTCAGCTATGTGGTGGCTGAATTATGGTCAAAGTGCCCCCCAACTTCAACAAATTGCAGTAAAAGTATTGAGTCAAACTACAACTTCGTCAAATTGTGAGAGAAATTGGAGTATGTGGAGTCTTGTCCATACTAATACAAGAAATCGTCTCAAGTATAAAAGACTTCATATGATCATTTATATCCGCTACAATATGAAATTAAAGCTCAGACAATTAAAAAGACGCGGAAATAATGACATTAATGCTAGTTTTGATCCAATACATTTGGATTACATATTTGATGAAGATGATCCTTTAAATGAATGGTTGGAAGAAAGAGAGGACCCAGTCTTCAATGGGGATGATTTGTCTTGGTTAGATTTGGATGATGATGACGACAATAATAATCAACGAGATAATCCCAACGAATTGTTAGGGAAAAATCTTCCACAAACAAGCAGTGAGCCAAGTCGCCATACAAAATCTGCTTTATCTCCTCCAAGTTGTGATAATGGTGATGACGACGATGATGGTGATGGTCATGGGGAGGGATATGAAGGATTTAGGACATCTTATTCTTCAGAACAACCAAGTGGTAGGTTTCAGGGTCAACCATCATTCGTTGGTGAAGAACACTATGGCCAAACATTTCAGAGGCGTAGGAGAGATTTAGGCCAATCTTCACGCGACCCTGTAGAAAATGTTGGTTCATTTTGTGACTTTTCTGCACATGTGATTCCAACCGAATCACAAGGGTCGAACAATGATAGTTCAGGTACATGTGTTTCCATCATTAACCATGGGACATTGCATTATGGTGGAGTACATTATCACCAACCTACATTTTACGGAACTAGTTCAGGCTCAAGTAAGCATGATACATCGTGGATGGATGTTGCAGGTTCATTTTTCTTTGGAGGCTATCAAGGAACTCAAAATGATGAATATGAAAGTAATGCCAATCAAGAGCCTCCTCGACGCTCCTTTTGGTACTAGGTCTAATGTTAGCTCAAAAGTTTGTACTTTCACTTTGTAGTTCAATTAAAAAAAATATTTTTTCCTCATGCATAAGTCTGTAATAGTATAAATTTTAATATATGTATTAATTACCACACAATATTTTTATCTTTATTGTTATATTATTTTTTTAATAGACCACTAGACCTAATAATGTATAACAGATAAAATGAATTATTTAAAATTAAAAAAAATATTAAACACCATCATAATTTTGTTTTCTTAAGTAAGAAATAAACATATTCCAATAAAATCAACAATTAGCTAAAATATATTTTATATTATAATATATTTAATGTCATATTAAAACACTTGTATTCATTATGCAAATTTGCAATTAAAAAACTCAATTAAACTTTTTTAAAAATCATTTAAAAAATTACAAAAAACAATAATTACATCAAGTAATGTATGTAAACCGCAACTCGTTACGCGGTAATCGCGTTTTTCCCGCGACCGCGACTCGCGATCGCAACCGCATTCGCGACCGCGACCGCATTTTTACTCCATGAGCCCACCTTCGTGATTCTCTTTAATGAGGAGCTCACGTACACTAGGCTTGGGAATACAAACTTGCAAGCCCTTGAACAAATACCCTTCTTGAATGAAGTATTCACCTTGAGGACGCCTTGAACACGATTGATATAGGTCTCCAAAATTGTCATCCCCCACATAGCAGCCCTTAATGAATTCCAACCCAATGATGTTTGATTGTATTTGTAGCGAATTGATCAAGAGGTATCTACAAGACAAGGCATCGACCCCCCTATTTAATTTGCCCGATTTATGCTTAATGTTGAAGTTGAAGGCTTGAAGAAACTCCACCCACTTGGCATGTCGAGATTGCAATTTCTGTTGACTTTGTAGATACTTCAAGGCTTCATGATCGGAATGTATGAATTCCTTGGAAATGAGATAGTGGCGCCAATGGTCTAGGGCTCGAACCAAAGCATAAAACTCGTCATATGTTGAATACTTGCGTTTTGCTTCATTCAATTTCTCAGTAAAGTAGGCAAGGGGGCGCCCCTTTTGTGAGAGAACAGCACCAATACCGACTCCGGACGCATCACACTCGACCTTAAACACGCCATCAAAGTTAGGAAGTGCTAAAACGGGGGCGGTTGTGAGGCGTTGTTTAATCTCTTCAAAGGCTGCTTGTGCTTGATTATTCCACTTGAATTTCTTAAGCTTTGTCATCTCTGTCAAAGGCGCCATGATGGCACTAAAATGGGGAACAAATCGTCCATAAAAGGAAGCTAAGCCATGAAAACTCCGGACTTGTGTGATGCTAGCAGGTGGCGGCCAATCCCGAATTGCTTGGACCTTTTTCTCATCCACTTTGAATCCTTGGTCCGAAATGACAAACCCAAGGAAAATCACAAATGTTGAAAAGAATGGGCATTTCTCCAAGTTTCCATATAATTTCTCCTCGGCAAGAACTTGAAAGACTTGTTGCAAATGAAAGGCGTGATCTTTTTCATTCTTGCTGTACACCAAAATATCATCAAAATACACCACCACAAATCGACCCAAGAAAGGCTTGAGGGTCTGGTTCATAAGCCTCATGAATGTACTTGGGGCGTTTGATAACCCAAATGGCATGACAAGCCATTCGTAGAGCCCTTCTTTGGTTTTGAAAGCCGTCTTCCATTCATCTCCTTCGTGAATACGAATTTGATGATAACCGCTGCGAAGATCAATCTTGGAGAACACTTTCGACCCATGTAAATCATCAAGGAGGTCATTTAATCGGGGTATAGGAAATCGATACTTGACCGTAATCTTGTTGATAGCCCGACTATCCACACACATTCCCCATTCTCCATTCTTATTGGGCACTAGAAACGTAGGAACCGCACACAGACTCAAGGATTCTCTAATAAGCCCTTTCTTCTATAATTCGCCAACTTGTCTACGAATCTCTTCGGTTTCTTTGGGATTGGTTCGATAGGCCGGTTTATTGGGCAATACGGCTCCTGGAATGAGATCGATCTTATGTTGAATATCCCTTGGAGGGATTTCTTTGGGAAAAACATCCTTGAAGATTTCTAGCAAAGGAACCAAAAGCGGGTGGTTACTTTCGGTTCTTGGAGCCTCTTCTTCTTGCGAAAGGATGAGATCTTTTTGGTCTAGAAATTCATGGTGCTCGGCTGTGAGAAGGGTAGTGAAGGTGACGGTTGGTTTTTGGGCAAGGTCCGGGTTGGTTGCTTGTGGACTGAATCTTGGGTGCGAATCCTTCCTTTTGTTGCAATCTTTGAAGATTCTTTTTATATGATGAATGCCACACTCCCAATGCCCAATTCTTAGGGAAGAATTGCCCTCAATTATTAGCCTCCCATGTATGTTTGCTTCCCAATTCAAGTTTCTATGGTGCAGTTGTACCCTTACGTATCCAATAGCCTATGATTATTTCAATAGCTCCCCACGACTTCTAATGACTGGTTGCACGTGTTGTATAAGACCAATTCTTTAATGCTGCTATTGCACTTAAAGATACAACCACTGATTCTGACATGTACATAGCCTGAGCTACCGTTTGACCTACTGTTCTTTTTTCTCTAGTGCCTTGCTCTGTTATTGCACTATGAGCTTGTTGAAAACACATGCTGCTGATCTTCACAGTATCTCTGTAATGCTCCTGCACATAAGTATAGATGTGGCTACACACTCTTACTCAACACACTGCTGACTTGCTGTTGCATACAGTTATGATACCAACCCAAAGTTGTCATTGAATTCACACACCCACACATTGCTACTAAGCACCCAACAACCGCTGCAACATGCTGTCTTGATCTTTAAAGTTGCTTATGATCCTACTGTTATGCACGTTGATCTCTACACACAAGTAATGTTGCTAGCTGTTCTATTTCAATGCATAAAGAACCACAACTTAATTCCTCTTTCTTGAAGTATAGATCAGATTCTGATCTGCTGTGCTTCCCACCAACAACTTGCTGCATACAAGAGTAAATTCTGCTGCTACTATGCACGCAACAGCCCGCTGCACATATGTGTTGATCTTGCTCTTTTGCACACTTATTTGCACATATTGAACCATACCAAGGTTGCTGCTGGTCTGATATTGTTTCACGAATTGCACATTCAATGCTGCACATATTAATGCTCCTCAACCTTTGATGCTGCACATGTTTTATGGGCAGAACAAACCACTTGCCGCTGCATTTAATGATCTGCATCTGCACACTTAGTATATATGTTGTTGTACCAAATTAGACCTATTAATTTGACCATACGTGCTGTCTCCCTCTGTACACCAACGAGCTGCACAAACTGATATGCATACAGCCTTAGTAATATGCTACTGTTATGATGAGTTTGACATTGCTGCTTGTTGTGTTGATTACAAACATGATCTGTACAATGGCACATATTGCTGTCATGACGTACACTATTATCTAATGCTGCTTGTACACATACTTCTAAATTATGTTGCATATGAGTAAATATGTGACTGCACCTTCTGTATTGTTCTTAATTCTTGATCCAACAAAACAATAACACTAGACTATCATGTCCTAACCCAAACTGCACATTACCCAAAAAAAAGAACAAAACAACAATAGACAATTACAAGTAAAACATCAATTAAATTCGGACCCAAATTCTCAATGATCATCACACATGTAAGGAAGAACGCTTTTGTCCTCACTTGCATAATAAACCAAGTCCATATATTAAACAAACTAAACAAATTGATTAGCTGGCTTATGTTGCCACATTGCCAACTAACTTGTTGTACTTTCCCTTTTTTAGTAAAAATTCTACCTCGAATTTTTGTAGGGTTATGCTCAACAAATCTCTCCACATGAAGGTGATCCGCTAAGGAGGAGATTTCAAGAACAAAATCCACCTCGCCATACTCATGCTTCCTAGCTTGCTCTACTAGTAACCCCACCTCCAATCTAGGATGAGGATCCATTACTTCACGGCACTCTATTGTAGAATCAACCTTCTCTATGCAAGTTGGCTCAATAACTTTTTCAAGACTCTCAACATTCTCTACACAAGGTGTTTTAACCACTTTTTCAAGATCATCAATCATCTCATCACAAGGTGCATCAACAACCACTTCATCATCGAATTCTTGAATATCAACATGAGAAGGAGCCCATGATAATGTTTGTTCCTCATCATGCTTGGGAATGATCTCCACTTTGATCCTAGGTGGATTAACACAAGGATCATACTCACGAACAATCACAATTTTTGAGTCACCATGTTTCTTTTGTAGTCTTCGTTAGCATTTCTTCTTCTCTTCATAAAGACCCACATTTCTATAGATTTTTTGTTCTTGGATCAAAACGTGGCCTAACTGATCTGAATAATGCTTGTACATACCCCAATCACATTTACGTATACAAGCTAGTTGCAATCTTCTAATGTTTTCCTCCTCAATCTTCAATTTTTTTAGAACAAATTTATCAACAACATAAGCCATCATCTCCTTTCTTTCATTGATGCTCATGTGTACTTTTGATGAATCCATCCTCTAAGACTCAATAAAGGTGAAAAGGATGAAAAGAGGAGAAAAGAAAATTTGTGCAAATAAAAAATCAAAAAATCTGAAATGTCAAAATTCACACAGCAAATTTCAGATTCTGTGTGTACTCTTATTGCTATTGTGATCCCAACCAAACAACCGTTACTATTGATGAAATTTGGTGACATTAAACTCCAAGATGTCTAGAAATTTCTCCAATTGAAAATACTCAAAAACACTTTTCCTACACACATACATTCTTAATTATTTCTGTGACCTTTTATCAAAAACACTTGCGCATCTTTTTTTCTACAACTCCATTGATTGCACAAAAAGGCTCACCAAAAAATTTACTCAAAATTAATCAATGTGAAAAAACAATATTGAAAAAGACTCCAAAATGAAGGATAAAAAGATAAAATACAGAAGACCAAAGAAAACTTCGGTTATCCTGAACTTTGCAAAAACACCATGGATGGGCCATTCAAGAATCCTATCAAACGTATGAAAAAAAGCACAAATGATGTGTTTTAATGAATATGGGATATTTATTGATTATGTATTGGAAAATTAAGGCCAAAAGAAAGGTTCTTGATGGGTTTTCGAAGACAACTCACCAAGGTACAGTAAATTGATTGATTATGCGCAGCCCGCAAAGAAATATGTATATCTCCTTATCTACTCCACCAATTCTACTAATTCCAAAGCCCAAAGTTCCCTACCTCTATGAAGCTTATTAGGGTAAAATAGTTTTCAAAACTTCCCACAAATCATCCTCCAAATCGATCAATTTTTCAGACCTCAAAACTGACAGATGCTGAAAAGTTTTTACACTTCAGTTTCTGTTACTTTCCCTTCTTGTGCGTACCTTTCCCTCTTCGTGTGCTATGCTCTGATGCCAATTTGGACTGAATTTTGGGTGGGAATCCTTCCTTATGTTGCAATCTTTGAAGATGCTTCTTATATGATGAATGCCACACTCCCAATGCCCAAAAACAATCAACAAAACGTGTCTTACCAACAAACAAAATAGAACAAGTATTGATAGTTTCTTGAGTTGGTTGACTTGAGTCTTGAACCCTTAAGGCAATCAACTCCCTCTCATAAACCAAGGACTACTCTCAGTTTAGGATAAGTGACAATCTTGGACTACTCAAGATTGATGAGTGTTTTTCACACTCAAAACAATGAAGATAAAAACTCCAATGTGTATTTTTATTCAAATCTCAAAACTAATTTTTACAACACTTGGGTCCTTATTTATACGCTAAAGAATGATAAAACAAATGCTAAGACTCCTAAAGACCTCAACATAAAAAGACTAATGTTCAAAATAAGGCACGTGCTAAACAAGTGCATTGTTTTAAACATAAAAAATAGAAAACAGCAAAGTAAAGTTGCTGTAAGAATTTCTTGCGAGTGGGTGACCTTTTACCCCTTCTCTTAATGTCTTTTCGTGATTGGAAATGGGCTCTTAGTGTCTTTAGGGAAAGTAACTAGTGTGGAGATTCCATTCCTACCTTCCATGTCCTCTAGTATCCCTTTATCAGCCTGTTACAGTCCTCGCAAGGTCTGCTGGTCCACCATGCGCACGTTCTGATTTCTGATCTGCTTGACCAGGGGTCCTTGATGTTGGTCCTGTGGGTTCTCTATGGATTATTCGGACTAGCCTTGGTCCTTAATTTCTTGGTCCATGTACCAAGATGCCATCCCTTGAGTTTTCCTCGTTCTTGGTGCTCAGACCTGCTCTCCAAATGTCGTGCAAGGTCAGGTGGCAGAAAGCCCAACCTGTTGTTTGTTCTTCTGTCTCTGTTGTTGGATTGACCTATTGAATATGTTGCTACCTTGGCTTAACCTTGATTAGGCCATTACAAACTCTTCTTATAATCTTCCAATGCGTAAGAAACCTGCACCAAGACAAATATGGTGCAGCTTGAATTTCGGTTGTGTTGAGGGGAGTTAAAGTTATCTTCTTGTTGTTTGATGTGAAGGTGTAGGTGTTGCGGTATCCATCATGAATAACCCGTCGATCAAATAGCCAAGGTCGACCAAGAAGAACGTGGCACGCATCCATAGGTACTATATCACACAAGAGTTCTTCTTTGAAAGAGTTTCCAATGGAATAGCAAACACGGGCTTGATGAGTAACCTTCAATCCCTTATTTTGATTTAGCCATTGAATATTGTATGGGCGAGGGTGAGGCACGATTTCTAAATTCAATTTGGACACAAGTGTTTGTGACGCCACATTAGTGTAACTCCAACCATCGATGAGCACAGAACAAACCTTCTTCTTGATCGTACACCTTGTAAAGAAGATCGATTATCTTTGTGTTTCCATGAAAGGATTGTAGAATGCAACAAGGAACCAAGGAAAAGCTAGCTCTGTTTCCAATCTGTTGTAAGCACGCCTAATCCTTAGGGGTTCTTACAATCTGTAATTCAAGAATCGAACCAAGAACGATGAATATGGATGATGATGATGTCGAATAAAGGGGGGAAAAGTTTCTAATTTTTTTGTATTTTTGTTGCAAATTTTCGAATGCAACTAAAAGAAACAACAATGGCTCTATCGAATCTCACTATGAATCCACGTAGCAAGATACGACGCTCTTAAGATTCAAGATACGCACGCCAAACGTATCAAGACAAAAGAACTTTTGCGGTATATTTCCAATCCAAGAAACATACAACAACGGGTTTGTGAAACAAAAGTTTCGATTTTCTTAATTCATAAAATTCTGAAAATTACATTAACATATGCTAAGCCATAAATAAGATAACAACAATAACAAAAAAGGGAAACCGACCCATAACCGTGCAAGGGAAGTTACTCCCTTTAATGGCCGGTTATTCAAACTAAATAACCGATCAAATACGAGTAACTTCAGTCCTAAAAAACGACTCTAACTCCTAATAAAATTCAGAAATTAACTACCCCAAATAACTACTTATCACACCTGAATTTTAAGTCCTACAATTAGTACAAATAACTAATTAAATTGGACTAAAAATAAGGCTAAGAATCTTGAAAGAATTCGCCCCTTGTTCGACATTGAGGGCGTGTTTTATGGCATCCTCCGTGACTTGTTTGACCATCTAGCATTCATTGATCTTGAGTTCATCTTCTTGCAATTTTTTGGAGCTTTCATCTTGCTCGTGCATATCCCATCATTTTTGCAGAGATGTAGAGTTGTTTATTTGGGAGGGATTGCAGCATCCTTAATGTGTTTCGTTTTGTGAAATTATTGAAGAGTTTTATGCAAGGGGTTATTTTAGTTGATTGAAAATGGTGTGGTTAAACACTGTGTTGCATATTTCAAATGGAGCTGTTTATTTTTAAATGTTTGTCATAATGTTATTTCTGTAGACATCGAGAAAATTGGAACGAAAGATATGATTATTCACGGAAAATTGGAATTTTATTTAGAGCTTGTAGTTCTTTGATTAAGTTTATACTGGAAAGAATATTGTAGAGTGTAGAGTATATGTTAGCTGGGCTGGGGTGATTTTAGTGTTTGAACCTTGTTCCAAATTTATTCTGGCTATTCATTTTCCTTGGGATAAGAGGAAAAAAGGGGCTATTTATTTACGAAGTATGCTGTAGCTCTTGAGAAAGTTGCTGAGTGTTTGGTTTGTGGATGCTTGTTTGTTCATTTGTTTATGTAAAAAGGGCAGAATGAATTCTAAACAGCCTGACTATATGTACATGTGTATGATGTATCATTCCTCGGTGTATTTTAAGTAAGCAAAGTGGTAGTTTGAAATTTAAAGATAGTGTGCGTTGTATGAACGTGAATTTCATTGCTAGAAGTATAATAAACTACTAATAAGTTTTTACTAGTTTATAAATAGTACAAGGGCACAAATAAAACATCTCTAGCTTGTTTGCGAGCTTTTCAAGTTGAACTCAGACCACAAACAAGGAGGATTAATTGTTATGACAGTTGTTTCCTCTTGCACGATATGGTCTCCTGGATCCAAAACCATCAGTGATTATGATCTATACATTCCTAATCCTCCCTTATTATAAATAAAATTTACTAATGTATCCTTTTCTATATTAATAAAATTTCTTTAGTGTTCACAGATTGATTTTGATGCTAAAGTATCTCAAGAAAAGAAAATAGAAGAGGAAGCATGAGAAAGCAGAGATAGACAACCAAAGCTTCCTTGCATTACAACAAAACATTTGGAAAGACGAATATGTTGGGCTCATCTTATTTATATGATTGTAATTTGTATGTCTGTATGTATTACTAATTTACTAATTTACTATTACTATTGCATTTAGTCGCAATAGTTACCCCTTTTGTTTATGTCAATTTAACAATCTCTCTCAAAACTAAAATCTCTTCCAACTAAATATGTAATTAAGTTAATGCCAAATTTCTTCCGACTAAAAGTAAGTGTGAATTAATTGCATGAAATTTCGACCTGATTGGAGTTGATTAAAGCAATATCAGCTCAATCTATGGTATGGATTTTAAATTTGAATGTTCTAAAGTTAGGGTTCATAAGAATTTGGCAAAATTTTAAATTTATATAATCTAGACCATTTGGGGTCATTAATGAGCAATTAACATCAAATTCAGTTAACATTTACGCTTAATTGCAGTTGATTGAATGAGTATCAAGGCGTTGTGTGAATTCCAAATTGTAACATGTTGGCCCATTTGGTTTTGATGATGACTTAAACTTTTATAAACAAACAACTTGTGTTTGAGATTGTTTTGATAGGTCATGTATCCGATCATTAAAAGATCGTCAATGGCACCTTAGGAAGTTGTGGAAGAACATTGCTACTCTACGTCATATACTAGAAGGTATGGAACAGTTCCAAGATTGGTCAAAATCGAAGGCTGTCCAAACGGAGACAATGCAGTGTTCCCAGCACAACTGGTCAGAGAATTGGTCAACGGATATTAAGAAAATAATTTTTATTTTTATTTTTCTTTAATTTCTATTTTGTTGTACGGATGAAAAAATAAGTTAGCACAAGGATCTAATTTGGTAATGAAATTAACTAACTCTTAAAATATTTAATCCTAAAATAACTCCCTAAAAATAGGGTCTAATCCATTTTTAGCTAAAAGACAAAAATACTTGGAGTAACCCCCAAGTATCTTCGCCCACTACTACACGTTTCATGCCCACTAATCCCACATCATTAGATCATGGGTTTATGGCAAAACCTAATTTTAATGGGTATATAAATGTTTTTTATAACCGACATTCTTGAAGAAAAAGGAGAAAATCTTGAGAAAAATCATTTGAGTGCCCACATAATATTTCGTGAGATCAAGATCAAGAAAAGGGAAATATTAAGTGTTCTGAATTGCTAATTAAATTCCATAAATATTTCCTTGTGCTATTCCTTGTTTTTTCATCCAATTTTAGAATTTCTTTGTATGGTTTTTATGAGTGTGTAAGTTAGTCTTTGGGAAGTCTAAGGGGGAATAGTGAGAAGTTAATGTAAAAGAGAGAAAAGAGAAACGAGAAGGAGGAACACAAGAAGGAGAAGAGAAGGATAGGCCTAGAGAATAGAAAGAGAATAGAAGTTTTATGTAATAAAGAATTGTAATTACATAAAATATTAATAAGAGAAGTTGAAATCCCTAGTGGGTCGTGGATTTCTTTCTTTTAAGGCCAAGAAAGTTTTCCACGTCAAATCTTTGTGTTCTTTTTAGTTTCTTTATATTGCTTTGAGTATTTTTATTAAAAATTCCGCAAGAAAAACAGGGCAAAAATACTCCTAGAGCAACACAACAATTCACCCCCCCTCTTGTTGCGTTTTATATCTCTAAGTGTTTCTACAATTGGTATCAGAGCCCTGTTCCTCATTTGATCAGGAAACCATGAGAGCCGAATCTAGGTATATTAGAGATGTTGAAAATGAACGAACGCATGGAAGAAGGTTACTCTACTCAGAGACCACCAATGTTCGATGGTAAATTCTACACGTATTGGAAGAATAGGATGGAGATCTTCATCAAAGCCGAGAACTATCAAGTTTGGAGAGTCATCGAAATTGGAGAGTTTAAGGTAACAACTACCAACTCCAATAACGAGACTGTTACCAAACCAATAACTGAATACGAGAAGGAAGATTTTCAAAAATTGGAAATGAATGCTCTTGCTATCAAATTGCTTCATTGTGGGCTTGGTCCAAACGAACATAATCGCATTATGGGATGCAAAACAGCAAAACAAATTTGGGATCAGCTGGAAGTGACCCACGAAGGAAAAAGTGAAGTAAAGCGTTCCAAGATTGACGTGCTCATGTCAAAATACGAAAGATATGTTATGGAACCTAGAGAAAGCATTCAAGAAATGTTTATTAGATTCACGAACATCACAAATGAGCTTGTCTCCCTTGGAAGGCTAATTCCCTCAGATGAACAGGTACGAAAAATCCTAAGAAGCCTACCTCAAGATGATCGTTGGAGAGCTAAAGTCATAGCCATTCAAAAATCTAAAGATTTCACAAAGTTTAATCTGGAAGAGCTGGCTGGTTCCCTTATGACTCATGAATTACATCTGGGAACAGCTGACAGTTCCAGGAACAAAGGTCTGGCTCTGACAGCAAACGATCAAGAAGAATCAAAAACTGATGAGGAAGAGGCAGCAATGTTGGTACGTAAATTCAAGAAGTTCTTCAGGAACAACAGATATAAAAATCAAAGAAACAACAAAGAAAGAGGAACTTCAAATTCCAAAACCTTTGAATGCCACAAATGTGGAAGTATCGAGCACTTCATCAAGGAATGCCCTCTATGGAAGAATGAGAAGGGTAAAGGGAAGGCAAGAGAAACAGGAAGACAACCAGCAAAAGGGAACTTCAACAAAGCCGATTTTCGCAAAGCCATGATAGCTGCATGGGGAAAATCCGAAAGCGAGGCCGAAATCGAAGCTCCCGTTGAAGAAGAAGAAACAGCCAATCTCTGTCTCATGGCAACGCATCATGAGAAGTCTAAAGGAAAAGAGGTATTGTCTTCTAATTCATTTCCTGATTACTTATTTAAATTGGATAAACATAAATTGATTATAATGATTTTAGAGTCTCACGAAAAATTAGAAAAACAAACAGCCATCTGTCTCCAGACAGAAAAAGACCTCAAGGCTTGCAAAGACCAAATATCCTGCCTAAATTCTTTTAGGTCCGATGTGCAAACTCGATTCTTTGAATTGCTTGATAAGAACGTGATGTTAAACGAAGCTATAGAAAAGGTTAAACAAGAAAACATCATGTTAAATATTGAATTAAATCAACATAAGTTGTTAGAAATGGAATTGAGTAATGAGTCTAATAAGGAGATTAAAAGTGTTTTTAATAAAATGAAATTACACCTAGAATCCGCCATAAATGAAAATGATCGACTTAGTCTTGAATTAAATTCAAGAGAAAAAGGGAAAATCAAAGAGGTTCCCAAATGGATTCTTAATGCTAAAACCAAAGGAATCGAAGGTTTAGGATACAATAAACATGATAAAAACACTACAAAAAAACACGGAGTTTTTCGACGGAAAAACATAGGGTTTTTCGACGGTTTTAAGCGTCGAAAAAAATGACGTATAAAATTCTCGACGCTTTTTTTTCGACGCTTATTTTCGTCTAAAACATTATGTATTTCCGACGCTTTTAGCCGTAGAAAATAAGGTTTGGTGACCTAAAAATAAACTACTGTTTTAACATTTTCGACGCTTTAAAGCGTTGAAAAATATTTTGCACCTTAAATCTATATTACATTTTTTGGGATGTTAGACGCTTTAAAGCGTCGAAAAAACTCATTATTTTAGACGCTTTAAAGCGTCGAAAAAGCTCATGATTTTAGACGCTTTGAAGTGTCGAAAATGCTTAATATTTTAGACGCTTTTAAGCGTCGAAAATGCTTAGTATTTTAGACTCTTTTATACGTCTAAATTAAAATAAAGCGATAATTATCTATCTTTACCCCAATATGCATTAGTCTTTTTCTTACTATATAAAATTAATCACATACATAATTACCAACAAATATCATACCAAATCAATCATCTCCACAAGTATTAGAATTCGATATTCATACACGCATATACATTCGTCGATATAGCAAAAAGCATAATATATATTCATATACATTCGCTGAAGTTAAATAGAGCAAAATGTAAATATTTGTCAAAAGTTAAAGGCCTCCAAATATGTTGTCATTATGTTGCATCATCCACTTTAGTGTCGAGACCTTCCATTAAATACCATAAAGATGATAATGTTCGATGTTGTGCCGTGTCATCTCCAAATGAAGGATCAAACGCAACAGACGTTATCCCATGATCTGCGCCTATGAATCCTGCAACAATAAACAATAAACAAATGATTGTAAACACAATAAAAAAAGCAAGTGATCAGTGATCCACACAAACAATATCCAATACAAGAATAGAACCTTACATTACACTCTATTTCTTTGCAAGGAACCATTGATAGCTGCAGATGACATCCTAGTTAGAAGTAGTCCAATTGCTTAATATTAAGCTGGCTACGAAAACAATAAACAATGAAAGCAAATATAACTATCTCATTAACCATTCGTTTTTTAATGTAAAATTTACACAATCGTTGAAACGCTAATAATAGGAGTACATCTAATAAATTCTTGATTCCAAGAAGATGATAAAAGGCTAATAATTATTCCAAACTAACTGAAAGCTTTAGAACATTTTTTAAAAAAACTGAAAGCTCCAGAAGCAAACTTATTTGGAAAAAATATCTAACCAAGATGAGAGTTAATATCAATTTCATCCATAAGCTCCTAAATGATGGTAAGATCATCACTTTCTTTGGGATTTCGCCTTTATCTGATAGAAGACCTGCAAAGTATTCAAATTCTTTTCTTAAATATATCACCAGCACAGAAAAAATAGGAGTACATCTGTTATTTTTCATCCCTTAATGCAGTACTACAATAAATAAATAATCTTGTTGATATAAACTAAGCAAATTTTACTAGGAAAAAAAAGATGTAATACTGACTATTTTAGCACTCAAAAAAAAAGATGGATGCACAAAGTAATATGGCATGATTAAAGATGATAGTATGATATACCTCTCATAATATAATAATATAGTATATACCTCTCAAAGGAGGTCTTCTATTCCATCTGATCTACTATCTAATTGCCCAGACAACTTACATTTTAAGTTCATAATAATGCTTGCATGTTTCAAGTTTCAAATTAAACCAAGCAAAAGAGATCAAAGGTTATGGTGATTGTAAAGTCAACATTCAAAAGCAGATATAAAAACCAATTTCTATTGCACTAAATTAGAAAGACTTGTATGATTGTATGGGAATTACGTAACGATGTTTACACACATAAGCAATGTTCGTTCGACTGAATTTCAGTAACAAAACCAAAAATTGAGACCGAGTTCGAATACATGTCATCGTAGATATGCAATTACGTAACCAATGAACACAACACCTCAAAGCATAGTCAACACAGATAGCAATTACAAAACCATTGAACACAGAGCTTCAGTGCGTTGTCCACATAGAACACAATATGCAACTAGTGCAGCCAAAACATAATCATATTCATAATCTTACATGTGGAGGCACAAACATCAACATTATTTTTAACATGATATTAATCGGCTCATAAACTTTAGAAAAGGAATGAACATGCGAGCTTAATTACTACTCTAAAATCTAAACCTCAATTTAATTTAAGAGTTCAACTTATAAGTACCTAAATGGTGGGGGTTTAGTGGGCAAAGTTTGTAACTTTCATTCAATTTCTATAAATTCAGAGAAGGATTTAGTGGTTTGCAACTAAATTTACTTCCTTTTAATTAAAGTTTCAGATTTTTATCTGGAGATTGTTGTTAGGTCTCTAGGGATTACAATTATTCCACATAATTTCATTCATGCCATCTTTTTTTTCCTCTAACAATGTCTTCTGATATTAGTTAAACTATAAACATCTTTGCAATTGGATGGAAAATTGTATGAAGAAAGGTATTTATAAGGTTAATTGTGTTGACCTTTCATAAAAATAATTGATGGGAACATTTCATAAAGTTTTCCACGACTTTGCAATTGGAAACTTTTAGCAACTAGATGTTCCCAGAACAAAGCTACTGAGACGTGCAAAGTGATATGTATTGACTATGAACACACCAAATAAACAATATTAAGCAAAGAAGAAAAAAGGAATACTGACAGTTGAAGAAAACTAAGGGAGTTAAACTAAGCAATCTGTAACAAACACATTAGAACATCAAACTGCATACAAATTCAAGACTTCCACTACTTGAATCAGGTACAATATAAAGACAAGATTATAGCCCTTTAATTGACAAAATTGATAAAACCCACATAAAAAATCAACAAGTCAGCAATTTAGCCATGAACTCATAGTCTCTTTTCCAATTATAAAACAAATATATCTCTTTATCTAATTGACAATCAAGAAAATCCAGCATATAATGCAATTACAAGTAACAACATCAAGAACATGACTTAACAACATCAAGAACAAGAATTAACAACCCAAGTTCACAAAGTTCAACTTAATTTATAATATTAAATAAACCCACAAATAGAAACTCCAAGAACAAGCCAAATCACAGTTTAGAGCCATCAAAAGATATAATATCTGTAAAAGATAGTACAACAATATAAAGAGCTATTCAGAGTAAAACACTAACAACCAAAAGTAGTGAGTCTTACACAACGTAACAAGAAGCAATACACTAATACATAAAGGGGTTTAGTAATACCCTACATTAAAACACTAAAAACCCAGTTCACAAACATCATCTAGAACACAATTTAAAGCTCAAGTTTCACAAAATTTAGTTTATTTACAAAATTAAATATAAAACCCACAAACAAAACTTCCTAAAACAACCAAATCGACAACTCTATCATACTAATGTCAGCAAAAATAAGCAAAGAAGAAAAAAAAGAACAATGAATACATCAGAATGAGAGATTCTTTTACCTAATAAAGAAGCAAAGAGCAGAGATTCAGCAATGCAGTCAGCAGTAGAAACAAGAAAATAAGAAAATATAGCAAAGACTGCCATACCTAACGATGATACAGAAAGAGGACGAATGTGCTACATTCCTTGCTTGTTACAGTCCGTGAGAAGTAGAAAAGGAAAGCGTCGCTGCTACTGGCCGCCGGAGAAGGAGGAAACGTTGCTGCTACAGACTGGAAACTGCCGCTGCTACAGGATGAAGAAGATGAGAGGCAAGTTAGGGTTTTTTGGGAGTGAAATGTTATGAGCGGGATTTGGAATTGGAATTGGTAATTTTGTCTACACAGGCGGACAATTAATTTCCCTTTTTTTAATTTTTTTTTTTTAAGTTTTTCGACGCTTTTAGTTCACAATTTCAACGTATTTAAGCGTCGAAAATCAAGTGTCTAAAATCTCCGTGTTTTTTTTTCGACGGTTGTTCAAGTGTCTAAATTTAAATGTCTAAAATCTCCATATTTTTTTGTAGTGAAAGAAGGTCTATGTCGATCTCCCAAGTAGAAAGGTCTGTTCCTTTTGTGGCAAGACTGGGCACCTGAAACATCAATGTTTAAAAAGGGAACAGCATAACAAAACGAACCAAATATATGTCGATAGAGTTTGGATCAAGAAATATGATTCTTGTATAATCGACATGGAACCCAAGGATGGCTGGGTTCCACCCTCTAACAACTAAGTTCGTTTTGCAGGTTCTAGTAAGGGGGAACCAGTGTTGTTAGAATCGCGACCCGGATCGTAGGATCGTACGATCCTACGACCCAAATCGAAGCCCACGCGTAGGATCGTCCGCAGAATCGAAATCGGGTAGAATCGTAGTAGGATCGGGTGGGACCAAGTAGAATCGTGCAAGATCGCGAGTTAATGTCGATCCTACCAATCCCGATGCCTGGCGTGTTTTGTCTTCTACAATCCCTAAAAAAACCCTAATTTTATAATCCTGTTTCTCTATCCCATTACCCACTTCCCTTCTCACACAAACCCTAAAAACCGTCGCTCCTACCTCCTCCATTCTTGACGGCGCAGCTTCCTCCTCCATTGTTCATCATCCTCAAACTTCCCTGCTCAGTACAAAGGCACGAAGGCACCTCCTTTCCTCCTCCATTCGCGGATTCCTTGCACAGTACGAACTAAGAAGGCACGAAATCTACTCTCAAAGTAATTTGTCGAAATTTTTTAAGCTCTATTGTTTAATATTGTTCTCTTTGATGATTCTTTAATTTTCTTTGATTTTTCTTTAATGATTCTATTGTTTAATATTGTTTAATGATTCTTTAAATTGTCGAAATTGCTTAATGATTCTTTAAATTGTCGAAATTGCTTTAAATTTCTTTGATTTTTCTCTTGCACAGTACGAAATTGATTCTCTTTGATGTTTTGATGTTGAAATTGTGAATTAATATTGTTTCTCTTTGATGTTTTTCATGTTTATAATGTTTCTCTTTGATAGTTTGATGTCGAAATTGTGAATTAATCTTAGTAAATTGTGAATTAATATTCTGAATTAATATTGTGAAATAATGGTGTGAAGAAATGTAAGAATGTAAGCTATACTAATACTAGTATACTACTATACTAGTATATTTCTTTGTGGCTTGGAATTGGATAGACATTGGAATTAATATTCTGAATTTATATATTGGAATTGGATTAGTAATTTAGTTCTAATGGTTGATTCACTGATTGTACTATTTTTATTAACATAACAGAATGTCTAGTTCTAGTAAGAGGAAAAATGCACCGGGTAGTAGAACTGATTCAGGTTGGGAACATTGTATTGAAGTCGATAAAATAGCATAGAAAGTAAAATGTAAATATTGTTGTGGTGTACGTTTTGGTGGAATTTTTAGGCATAAGCATCATCTTGCTTGTACTATATTAACGTTGAAGGTTGTTTGCAAGTTCCTGATGATGTTAAGTATAAGTTTAGGGCATTGTTAGAAGCAACTTCATAAGCATCTAGTGCAAAAAAAAAAAAAAAATTGACATTGGTGAAGAAGAATGTGAAAGTGGGGGTAGTAAAAGGGTTAGATCAACCACAACAACCAAGATTGAACATTCAATCATTGCGAGATTTAGGTATGCATCTATTTAAGCACGTGTCATAAACTTTGGCTTGATTGCTTGCTTAAACTGAATAGACCTAGCAGCATAATTTATTTTATATTATTATATATTATCCACATATTATAAATTTTTTTAAAAAAAAAACCTCACAAAAATTTATTTTATTTTCCACAAATTCCAGCATTTCATTTTATTTTATTTTATTTCGGTGAGCCAACTTAATTTAAGAAATGGAAGACGGATCATCGAGGTGTTTCGGATATCAGTCGTCTAAATCGATATATTCAACGAACTTACACGCAAACCTTTCGTTACCCCACTCAGTTCACACGCTAAAACTGAAATCAAGCAGTTGTACTACTTTTTCAACAACCGTCCCTTCAATCCTTTATAACCCACTCCTCATGTCCCATCCATCATACTTGCCATTATTACCAAAGTACAACTCCCTCTTTAACTCACTAAAACCGTCAAAGATTTATTCTCACTTCTCTCAAACCCTTTTCTTCATCCCCACCAAAAACCATGAAATCGCCAAGATCATCATCATTGAACAAAGGAAAAATCCCTAAATTTGTCCAACCCGAACCTTTACAAGTAAACCATCCTTCACCTAGTGAAATACCACAGTCCTCTTCTCAAAAACGCCAAAGATCAACCACTCCTAAAGCCATGCAAGGAGGCACGAAGAAAACCCACTCAAAAGGAGCATCATCAAGTAGACCAGTCAAAAGTGCCAAGCAAGTGGACCCTGATAGTGCAGAAGAAATATCCAAAGAGATGTCCGTAGGTTTTGGACTAGACAAGTACTGGTATGACTCTAATTCTTTCCCTCAATTGCATGCGATTTTGAGTAATCAAGGCTGGGAGGTGCTTATGTATGACTTGTCTTGCAATTCGATTTATCCTTATTTGATGCGAGAATTTATTAGTAATTTTTCGATTGACAATGGGGTGTGTTCAAGTACTGTGATGGAGATTAAAATTGAGTTTAATAGTCTAATGTTAGGTGAATGGTTTGGGATACCTGCAGTAGGATTCGATACTTATTTATGTTGGATCAAAGATAGTTTTTTCAGGCATTAATGAAAAAACGATGCTGAAGTTTTTAGGGATAAATGACAAGAAACGGTTTAGTCACAACTCTCTTTCTCCACTTCATAAATTATTGTATAACATTGCTAGGAGGTTTATCTTACCTTGGAGGTCAAAATGCAGTGAGGTGAATTTAAGAGATGCTACTTTGATTTATTGCTTAGCAAATCATATCAAAATCAATTTTCCGCCTTTAATGATCTCACACTTGGCCGATTGCATTGAAAAGAAAACAATGGTTGGATATGGTGGCTTGTTAACCCATATCTTTAAGAAGTTTGGTGTGCCTCTTGAAGGCCTAGAATTTCTAAAGAGCGCTAACAATAAAATATGTGCTACTACAAAAACAAGTCTTAATTGTGACATTCATAATAGCCAAATTTTAACATGTATAAATGTCACCAAAAAACTTAGTGACATTTGGTAGAAGCCGTTGCAAAATCGCATGTCACAATAAAAATTGTGACGAGTTATGAATGTCACAATAATTACGACACCTTTAATTGTCACATCCATTATTATATTATTATGACATGCATAAATGTCAAAATTTTGCATTTGATTTTGAAATACCAATTAAAAATATGAAAATAAAATACTAATAATTAACAATATAATTAATGTGAAGTATATTTATTTCTATGTATTCAACATCCAAAATTCAATACATACACATAATAAAAAGTAAAATTGTATAATTAATTTTTCTTGAAAACATTTCAAAAACAACACATTTAGATATATTAACAAATAAAACAGTAAAGCTTCTAATCTTTGCTTCGCTTCTTTGATCATAGAACTATAAAGAGTAGTTGAATGTGTCTAGGAATCTTGATGTGCATCATTCTCTGCTTTCTTAGATATGAACAATTTTTTTATGCCTGTAAAATATTAAGATTGTAAGAATCTTAACTACAAAAAGAAGAAACAAGGAAACTAAATATGATAGGGATCATGCAGTTATAAAATATATTGTGCAATATTTTGGCGGAAAAACAAATAAATGAACTATAATTTTATCCTTAATTTTTAAAAAATTATTCACCAACTTAATAGATTAAAGATTTATTGCTGCTCTTCAATGTGTTTCGCGATTGCGTAATGGCTTGATCCAGTTTTCTCTTTCAATGAAACCAACGCCTCAGTTATCATCTGCAAAAAATTCAATAAAAAACCGTCAATTTCAAACTAAAATTCAAAACAAAACAAGAAACACCAAGTAAAATTTCAAGAAAATGAAAAAGTAACATCGTTGTAAGGAGGATGAGAAGGTGAGGTGATCTTAGCAAAAGATTTCTTTGGAGCGGGTGTTACTAAAGAAGATTTTAGTAACCACCAATCCCACAAATTTGCCTTGCAGTTTCTCATCTAATTCCATTTAATTAGCCTAATGAAAATATGAATAGAAAGTGGGTGTTACTAAAGAAGATGAAGTGAAATATGAAGAGGAAGAGCGAAGAAGATGAAGCCAAATTGATTTCAAGATGAATAATCTCATAGAAATTAATTTAATATAGCTTATTCTTTCTCATGAAAAGTGAGAAATAAGATTTGATAAAATGAATACATAAACTTTAACTTCCCTTACCGAATATGATATCATTATACTCATTAATTTAAATTTAATTTCTTTTAAGATTGTGATGTTTATAGGTGTCACATTTTGATACACAACATTTATAAATGTTACAACTTGATATAATGACAATTATAAATGTCACAATAAAAATAGCGACACTTATGAATGTCATTTATATTTTTTGGACTAGTGACACCTTTAGACGTTGTCGCAAATTTTATGTCACAACTAGAGCTTTTTTTTGTAGTGTGCTAAGTGTCTTAACAACTTGACTCTCACATTAAATGAAAATGGGATTCTAGAGGATGTTGCAGAAGGTGTTGAGTATGTAAGTTCTGATGAGGAACAAGAGGAAGAAGAAACTGAAGTAGATGGGGAGAATTTAGAAGAAGAAAATCAGGGGACTGTTCCTACTGCCACCACTGAGGCAGAGACAGAAAAGGAACAAGGGGAAACAGTTAGTCAGGGGGAAGCAGTTAGTATAGGGGAACAGGTTGAGAAAGAAGAGAATGT
Organism: Amaranthus palmeri; assembly: GCA_019776075.1. Classification (NCBI taxonomy): domain Eukaryota; kingdom Viridiplantae; phylum Streptophyta; class Magnoliopsida; order Caryophyllales; family Amaranthaceae; genus Amaranthus; species Amaranthus palmeri. The sequence continues at coordinate 296,647 of JAAKBH010000411.1, forward strand.
GGAACTGGAAGATGAACAATCTAGTTCAGAGGATGAGGACTTGAATGTGCCTCTTAAGAACATCAAGAAACCATCCGTGCTCACTCCAAGAAAGAGCAGGAGGTTAGCTTCCAAGAGTTCTTCGTGCCTGCATGATGATATCACTTCTCAAACCCCTCCATCACCGAAACTAGATTCACACACACCACTCCATATTCCATCATCACCACCATCACCTATTCCCACTTCACCTCCACCAACTGGTTTTGATGATCACACCACTGTCCCTCCTCCTCCTACTACCCTTGCTTATGTCCTCTCCAAAAGTCCTTGATTTGCAGTCTCAACTCTGTGCTTTTCAAAGTGAAGTCCGTGTCTCACTCACCTCTCTTGCTGAGCAGCTGACCCTGATGGAGTCTCGTCTTGGTGCAAAGCTTGATACGGTGGAAGTGCAGACGGAGTATTTTGATGAAGAGTTTGCTGCCTGATCCCTCCTTCTTCTGTTTAATGTTTTATTAGTTTTGTTGGCCTCATCCTTTGCAGTTGTAATATTTAAACAATATTTTTTTTGCTTTCTTTTGACGTATTAGCTGGGGTACACAACACTTGTTTTCATATGCTACTAATTATCCTTTATTATCCTTAATTTATTATCCTTTATTCTCTATACCTTATGGTCTATGATGTTTATATGCGTGCATTTCTTGATTTATGTTTACGCATTTGCTTACTTAGTTTGTTGCTTACTATCTTAATTTGTCTAATGATTGCCTTAGAGCTGTGGCTTGATATATACCCCTACATTTTAATTGATGTCAAAAGGGGGAAGAAGGCAACAAACTTGAATTGACTCTTGAGAATGCTTACGCTTTTACTTAGTCTGGTCTTCGTTTGTTTCTCTGTTTGTTAAATGACTTGACTTTACATGGTTATGCTTTAGCTTAGTTTAGGATATCATAGTTTAGGATATTAATTACTTTTTAGTTTTGGACTCTACTGTTTGCATCTTATTGTTTTAATTATATATATGGGATTCTTTGTTGCTAGTCACTTTGTTTGACTTAGATTCTTACAACTTCATAGTATTGAAGTACTTAGATTATTGTGTTTCTTACTTAGCTTTATAATTTTCTTAATTTGTAAGTTTCTTAATTTATTGATATATTTATTTTTTGTTTTGTTTTAATTTTTATTATACTTAATTTCGAAAACTTAAGTCATGTTTAACCACATGATTTTTGACAAGTTTTTAAAATTTAATTTATTAGAGTAATATGTTTGCTTAAGAGTTTAGTAAATTATTTGTAATGATTTAATTTACTAGATATGGTTGAACTTGTGTTAATCTCTAGCATGTTCACTTTATATGTTTTACTCTATATTTTAATTAAGTTTGTTTATAAAGTTTGCCATCATCAAAAAGGGGGAATTTGTTGGCCCATTTGGTTTTGATGATGACTTAAACTTTTATAAACAAACAACTTGTGTTTTGATAGGTCATGTATCCGATCATTAAAAGATCGTCGATGGCACCTTAGGAAGTTGTGGAAGAACATTGCTACTCTACGTCATATACTAGAAGGTATGGAACAGTTCCAAGATTAATCAAAATCGAAGGCTGTCCAAACGGAGACAATGCAGTGTTCCCAGCACAACTGGTCAGAGAATTGGTCAACGGATATTAAGAAAATAATTTTTATTTTTATTTTTCTTTAATTTCTATTTTGTTGTACGGATGAAAAAATAAGTTAGCACAAGGATCTAATTTGGTAATGAAATTAACTAACTCTTAAAATATTTAATCCTAAAATAACTCCCTAAAAATAGGATCTAATCCATTTTTAGCTAAAAGACAAAAATACTTGGAGTAACCCCCAAGTATCTTCGCCCACTACTACACGGTTCATGCCCACTAATCCCACATCATTAGATCATGGGTTTATGGCAAAACCTAATTTTAATGGGTATATAAATGTTTTTTATAACCGACATTCTTGAAGAAAAAGGAGAAAATCTTGAGAAAAATCATTTGAGTGCCCACATAATATTTCGTGAGATCAAGATCAAGAAAAGGGAAATATTAAGTGTTCTTAATTGCTAATTAAATTCCATAAATATTTCCTTGTGCTATTCCTTGTTTTTTCATCCAATTTTAGAAGAATTTCTTTGTATGGTTTTTATGAGTGTGTAAGTTAGACTTTGGGAAGTCTAAGGAGGAATAGTGAGAAGTTTATGTAAAAGAGAGAAAAGAGAAACGAGAAGGAGGAACACGAGAAGGAGAAGAGAAGGTTAGGCCTAGAGAATAGAAGAAGAATAGAAGTTTTATGTAATAAAGAATTGTAATTACATAAAATATTAATAAGAGAAGTTGAAATCCCTAGTGGGTCGTGGCTTTCTTTCTTTTAAGGCCAAGAAAGTTTTCCACGTCAAATCTTTGTGTTGTTTTTAGTTTCTTTATATTGCTTTGTGTATTTTTATTAAAAATTCCGCAAGAAAAGTAGGGCAAAAATACTCCTAGGGCAACACAACAATTCACCCCCCCTTTTGTTGCGTTCTATATCTCTAAGTGTTTCTACATAACATCATAATTTAGGTTTCAATATGATTCTGGGGATCTCAAAAACTGATATAATTTGGGAAAATTGGACACATTTATGAGTAAATTGACTTCGAATTGGTTGCCAATTACGCTTAATTGGAGTTTTGCATGTATATCTTGAAGTTTAAATCATCAAAGTTAGGGTTTGCATGAATTATTCTTACATACTTATGTGTGAAATCGGCCCAAACTCAATTAATTTTTTAGATTATTCTTACATACATATTTTAAGATTTAAGAAGACAATTTCATGACTTAAAATCCAATTTTAAGACTTAAAAGGTCAATTTCAAGGTCTTTTATATCAACATTAATGTTTGAGTCTCCTACTTTAAAATTAAAAAGAGAATTTTAAGTCTAGCAATTGGTCTTTTAAATCTTAAAATTGAGTTTTTAAGTATTGTAATTGAATTTTTTAAGTCTCGAAATTGTCAAATTCCATGATTCAAAATGTCAATTTTAAATCCTTGAAATTGTTCTTTTAGGCCTTCAAATTGGTCTTTTAACTTTTGAAATTGACATTTTAATTTGCATAACTGATTAAAATATATATACAATTAGGCCGACCCAATAAGACATATCTCACAAGTGAGACGGTCTCACACAAGTTTTTGTGTTTTAATAATAGATATTATTTGAAAATAAATTCATTTATGAGCATTTAACTTCAAATAGAGTAGTAGACTAACAAGTTTGATTATTATTTGATGCATATATAGGCTATGTAAAATCATTAATTAACTTCCAATCATCATTAATAATAATAAATTCTACTAAAACAATAGAAGAATGTGACAAGTGTCACAATTTTAAGAGTTATTTTCCTGCCTAATTCTACTTAAGTTATTTTAGATAGCTTTTTAAATTTAATTTTATTCCATTGATTTGCTTAATTAATTTAACCCATATTTGATTTTGCCTCATATGTTTTTTCATTGATGCTTTTTTTCTCTTCTACAATAGTCTTTAATGTCCAATTTTTTCTTATATGTTTTTCTAAAAATTCTTATGATTTCGTGCTTAGCACGGGTATGTAACTAGTGGAGTAATAAAATTTGAAAAATCTCCAAATTCTAGAAACACGCTTTAAACTTTCGGGTTTGGGTGCATTTCGTTCGTTGTTTTGCTTTCGATATAATTACAAGTTGCTTAAACGCTAAAATTAATTTAAAATAGTAAATGAGTGTTAAAAATTATGAAATTTGGTACCCAAGGTAATTGATGCCTTCCGGGCGCATGGGTGAAGTCGGATTTACTATTTGAAATTTATAAACTTTCTGAAAAGGGCTGAAATGTTGCTACTTGTTTTGGAATTAAGGAACATTAAGTTTTTGAGGATCAATCATTTAACATTATGAAGTATAGTGATGCCTTGATGATATAGAGTGGATTAAATGTATGAGCACGTACTAATACGTGATCTTTTGTGTGTGTTTGTGTTTAGGATCTCGTTTAATAAGAGTTTGAAATACCGCATGTGTGGTGATTGTGTATTGGATTGTCGTGCTATTAAGGTACACGTTTAGACCATACTTATGTAATTGGTTGTGTAAAGTAATGTTTTATTCTTTCTATCATCTGATGTTGTATATCACTTATGGCCTGTTTGTTTAGGGGTATTAAATGGTGGTAATGGAAATGGATTATAGTGTAACATTTCATCAAAAGTTTCATATCATTCCCATGGTAATGAAACTTTATTCACAAATATGTTTTTTTTTTGTTTTTGTTTTTTTTTTTATACTAATTTCCATTACAGCCTAACACTACTTCTCTCAATGGTGATGCAACGGAATGAATTTTATGAAAGTAACATAATTAAAGTTGGACAAGCATGACCATCTAGGTAGCCAAGAGATTTTTCAACCAAAATTACACTAGTTTTTCATTCTCATTGCTACCGTTTATTCACCTACCAAACGGGCCGTTAAGGCTTAGACACCTCAAATAATGTGAAAGGAGTTTAACTTGGAAATTGAGGATGATTGTGTTTATTACCTTTATGGGGTTGTTACATTGGATTTGGAATTATTATTATTCGTTCCCATGGCAGTTGTGGATCATTACGATCACCATAGGAGTATGCATACATTACCTATGACAACCCAAACATGACATGCAACGTCTTACGTCAGAGGTTGCCATGGGATTAGCTCTCCCATGTGTATTTTCCAAACTTTGGTAACAATCTAGCGGCGTGAATAGGACGGGTAACGACGTGAATTGGAAAATCGGAAAGTCAAATATGAATTAAAATTCTTAGAGCCTTTGCATGCTTGGATGAACTCATTGCTTGTTTGTAACCTATATAATACACTGTATATAGTCCAAGTGAAAATCCTCTCTCCCCTAACCTACAACTTAACTCACTACTAGTTATTATCCTCGAAAGGAAACAACATCATCGCAAGATCGTTAAGATCAAAGGTACACGTCAGCAAAACATCTCTTATAATATTAACTTTATATCACAAAATAAAATAACAACCTACCATACGTCGGTTACAATATCTGATTTACGTTTAATAAATTTTGAACTGATTCAATGAATTAGGCGGCCATAGTGCTATACTTTCCCAGCCATACTGCTGGATCAAACTCCAAACTTCAAAGATAAGAAAATACATTAGGGGGAGCTAACCCCTAAGCAAGATGCTACCATAGACACACGCCTTACTTCGATGCCTATGTTTAAGTATGCATACTCCCGCGGTGTCATACTACGTCTACTTTAAAGTTAATGAGGTCATACTACCTTTACTTGTCAAGTTATTGGAATCATATGCTTTGATTAAAAAAAAATAACATCATCTTCATACTTTATTCAATATTAATTATTATTATTCTTTTGTAACTAAGAATCCATGATGCACAAAGTTTTACTGCGTGTACGTAATTTAAGAAAGCAAAAGCAAACTTAAATTTATTTATCAACTTCCCGTCACAAATCCACTTGCTACATAATTCAATCATACATACGGGAATAAGCATGCATTCGCACTTGCTCAAGCCACAATCAAAACACACACACTCTCATCTAGCACCAAACTTCATCACAACATAGCATCAAACCAAAATTCAGATTTAGTATTTTGTCCAGAACAGTATGCTAACACTATTAAACTGAAATTCCGACTTCACCGTTGCGTTCAGAAGGTGTCAAAATCCTCAGGTACCGATTTTCATAATTTATAATGTACTATTAGTAATTTAACCTATTTTCAAATCCAAAAAAATCTCCAAAAATCCTTTTTTTTTTTTTTTGCCATTTTCCTAAACCTACGGGATTCACCAAATTGATCTCATAAAATTAAATTTCAATGATATAAATCCTATTAATTTCAATAACCATATTTTATATAATTGTATGAGCCATTCTTGGAATTAAATCCATCATTCATCATTCATATTTTTTATAGATATTAATTATTTTGTTTTCATAATTTCTCTAGCAAAATTATAAATTTCTCATATTAGCCAATCGAAAAATAAACTTCTTTTCCCACTAAATAAAAAACACCACATACACATTTTTTTATATGAATATTCATATTTTTATATATAAATTTCACAATCATCCTTCACACAAACAAATCCTATTCTCACATATATGCATATCTAAACACGCTAAAAATATCCTACATCAATTTAGATAAAAGAATGCATCACAAATTCATACATGAATTTTTAAATCATAATTTAAACATAAAATCACAAGATAAAAATATATAATAATCATAGAAATATTGAATTAAATCTTAAGAATCAACATAGGTTTGAGTAGGGGTGTTAAAAAAAACCCGCTTTGGAAAACCCGACCCTGAATACTTGGTATCCAGTTTGGAAAATCGAGTAATTTACCCGATTTGGCAAAATGGGTAGTTCGGGTCGGGTACCCGATTTATAAACCGGGTATTTGGGTCCAGTCCGGGTAGTACTTTTGATGGAACCGCGTACCCGGTATCCAGTTTATTATTTTTTTAAAAAAATATGCGTGTGGTATACCTCACTCAAAATCAGAAATCACATTCACAATACTTAGTAAATTGAAGCGCCTCACTCATTTAAGATGAAGTTGACTATCTGTACTCTGTGCGAAATGTGTATTAAGTCATTTTGCAATTTCGGTATTTTTTTCAGAATTTTGTTTAAGAATTTTTGGCATTTTTTTAAAGACACTTTGAGTTTTAGGTTAAAGTTTGACTGCTATTAAATTTTTTCTATAGGTTTTATGTAAATTTGAGGTTTTCTGTAAATATTTAAGGCATTGTATGTAAATGTGTTTTATGTAAATATTAAAATAAAATTTGGTGTATGTAAATTTGATTGAATTTGAGGTTTAATGGCATTTGTACAGGAAAAAACTTGCTACAATGCTAATTGTGGATGAATTGCCGATTTTATTAAAATAAAATTTGATTTTATGGAAAACCGGGTACCCGTTTTCCGACCCGGTTTTAAACTTGCTACTATTGGAAAAAAAAACGTCAATTGCTGCTGTTTTTTGGCCGTTATGTGCAGCAGTTTTAACTCGCATCACTTGTGATAACACCAGATGAGAAAATGCTATATGCTGCGGTTTTTTGAGAATCGCAGGTTCGCAACATATAGTCCACTTTTTTTTTTTAAAAAAAAAAAAAAGAAAATAAAAAGTGGACTATATGCTACGGTTCTCTAAAAAACCGCAGCATATAACCCCTTTTTTTTTGCTTTAATTTATGCGTGGTATGAAGAACAATTCCAAAAACATTGAAGAACAAACCCAAAAACATTGAAGAACATTGAATAATAATTCCAGAAATTATTGTAATTATACAAAATTAAGTCCAAAATCACAAATAAACATTGAAGAACATTGAACCTTTCTATATTGTAATTATACAAAATTAACCTAAAACATTTTCTACTCAAAAACAAAAACATGAACAGATCTACACCTTACTTCTACTAAAAAAGCATTGAAGAACTTTTTTTTTTACAGTTTTTTTTACATTGAGGAGTAGAAGTTATTAACCAAACCTAGAATGCTAGTGTGCGTAAAAAAAAGCCCCTAGAAACCTGACTTCTACTCCTTATAGGAATTTGCCATTGGAGAAGAACATAAAGCGAACAAAAATGGTTATCAAGAACAACACAGCCTGCAAAATTGAAAATTAAAACTACTAATTAATTACAAAATAATGCCTATGATTTAATTTCGAATGATCTCTTCAGATGTAGTATTTGAAAACATTTATGATTGTATTTTCAATTACATAGCTAGCTTTAATGCTTTTACCTGTAGCTTCGTTTGTAGAAGGGGCAACACCATAGCCCATATGCTTGCCAGATGGGACACAGGTTGTGCCCAAGAAAGGATTTGTATAAAACTTTTTCCGCCAAGCCTTCAAGCTATAGCCACTCTTGATTTAATATAAAGTGCTACAGGTTATCTTCAAAAAAAGAGTATTTGAAAACATTTTGTAAAGAAATCTTCAAAGCTAGTATAAGATAATATTTTTTAAAGAAGAACTTGAACACAGGGATTTCTCCGTGTCAAGATGGTACTCGTGTTCATCCACTACACAAGGGCCCCGAGTTTGATTCTTTGCAAAGGCATCATTGTATATCTTTTGGTGGCCCTTGGGCGTAGGCCAGACCTGCCCCTACCTAGGGCTGGCCCTGGGAACAACACAACCTGCAAAATATGAATAGACCTCGCCTTATATAATTAGGGTTCAAAGAAAAGAAGAGGCGCTTTTCCTTTTTTTTTTTGGAAAATTTGCTCAAAATAATCCCAACTATCAACTATTGGCCAAAAATAATCCCAACTATCAATTATTTTTTAATAATCCCAACTATTCTCATAATTTGTTGAAAACATACCCACCTCCTTTTTAACCGCCTACAACATGTAAATTTTCCACTTTTTTCTTTCTTTTTTGATTAATAGATGAAGGGGAAGCGTTATTTTGAACAGTTAAGTAAAAAAGAAAAGAAAAAAAAGTGAAAAAGTTACATGTTTTAGCCGGTAACAAGGGGGTGGGTTTGTTTTCAACAAACTATGATAATAGTTGGGATTATTAAAAAATAATTGATAGTTGGGATTATTTTTGGCCAACGGGTGATAGTTGGGATTATTTTGAGCAAATTTTCCTTTTTTTTTGCCTTATTTCTTGCTTTCATGTAAGAAAACTGCAGCATATACACTTGTGGAGTTTTGTTTCAAGGTTATTTGCTACGGTTTTTCTAGAAACCGCAACATATGTATTATTTTTTTTTGTTTTTTTATTTTTCTTCTATTAAATGTTGCGTCTGTAAAGAACCGCAACATATATCTCGTAGCATATGGACTTTTTTCCACTTGTACTGCATCACCATCCCTATTCATTATGACATACGATTTTCAAGTATAGTTGTTATCAATGATCGGGAAATTACGTCCTTCAAATGTAATACCGCAAGTGCAAGGCGTAGGTTAGTACGACGGCAAGTACGGGTCGAACCCACAGGGAGTGGGGGTTATGTCAATAGCTTCTCAATTAATTAGTTGGTTCATAAACGTATAGTTTAGAGATAGAAGTAATTAAAGCAAGCAATCAAAAGAACAAAATGAAATGCGAAACATAAAAATGATTAAAAACTCAATGAACAGAGACAAATATAAAGTAATCAATTAGCTAAATAGGCATAGGCTAGACTTTCTCACCAAGGTAGTGTTTACTAATTTCAACCTAAGGTCATGTTTATGGGTTGTTATGGGGAAGAACGTATCTAATACTAATGTTCTCTCTCGAGTAACAATAGCTTCCTAAAACATAGTCAACTACCTATTCTCATGGAGGTAAGCATAGATTAAGACATGGAGCACACATTCATTATTTCCAATCAAAACATCTACCTATTCTCATGGAGATGATTCAACTTTTAAGCATAGATTATCCTTAAAAATCGACTCTCGCCCTCAATTCAAAGACACTAAACAAGATAGCAAAATCTATGTTAAACCATAAACAACACAACCAACCCTAATGGTAAAGAAAACAATTCAAACTACATACTTGGTGATCATGTCTAGCCTAAGCCAAAACAAACTACTCACTACTCATACACATATTGAATTTATGGATTGCAAACAAGCTAATAAACTTGGATGAATAAATTAAACTAAAGTATTCTAATAATATGAGTAAAATAAGTTGAAGAACAACAAGCATGAACTTATGAAACAAAAGGCAAACAATCACAAAATAACATGAATTGGAATCAATAAAAGCAAGGATAGAAGTTACTCTTTGATGAACAAGATGAATTGATGGTTCAAAGTAATACCTTCCAAAAGCTTCAATACAATACACCAATGGTTCAAGAATCCAAATTGCAAAGTGTTACAATAGGGAAATGAAACTAAGATTGTAATTGAAAATTGCAAGTGTTTGATTGAATTGAAAGTGAAAATATACTAAACACTAACTCTCTATTGAAATGAAAGCTAAGCAAGAAGAAAACATAAAAATTACTCTAAATGAAAGGTGAAATCTAAGATGCCTTGAGCTTCTTCTTCCTCTTCTATTTATAGCCTTCAAAGCAAGTGGGGGATGGTGGTTTCATGATTGCTCCACCACCCCTAGGGTGTAGGAGGGAGGTGTCACCCCTAGAGATAGGGTAGGGTGGCTAAGAAAAGCTTGGCAGCAGCAATTAGAAGAAAGCAAATCTAATTGGACCTAAATGCTTTTTAAAAGGATTGCGAAAAGCTGATGCTAAAGCAATTAGCGAAACACTTAATAATGATGATGAATTTAGTCACTTAGTTGAACATGCTTTAGCTTGTACTTTGGATAATTGCGATAAGGATGTGTCGGATATAAGTGAATTAAGGTTTGGATCGTTACACGAGGTGCTTAACATAGGTGAGTATGATACGTACTCGAAGCAAAGTGTGAAAGCAAGACAGTGGGTGCAGGGACAAGTGCTCGTTCGAGCATATGGTAGCTTGTCCGAGCACTGAGATCAGTAGCAAGCAAAGGGCAGCACTGGGGCCTGCTCGTTCGAGCAGGTTATGGGCTCATTTGAGCAGGGGGAAGTCGAGCAGCCTGCTGCTAGTTCACATTCCTTTGCTATTTTGTTTAGTTAAGTAGTGTAACTTATTGTTTTAATGCTTGTTTACTGTGGTTTATTATTGCTATGTTAATTAGCATAGTTAAGTGTGAGTTAATTGTGATTTATGGTGAGTTATGATGTGGTTCTAGAATGATGTATTCTTACTTTATAAAAGGATACATCATTCATAGAACAAAAGCACCACAAACACATATTGTGAGAAGTCTTAGGCATTGTAAGAAACTTAAGAGAGTTAACTACTTTTGCTTAAGCATTGTGAGGATCTTAAGAGGTTGTTCTTAAGATCAAGGGGAGTTTATTATAGTTGTATTGTTGAGTCAATTATAATAAAACAACATTTGAGGGGGAGGTATCCAAGATACCTCATAAACACTTGTGTCTTTATTTTGCTTATATTTTTCATTGTGTTTTCAATTGTTAGAACCTCCTTTGCACCATTTCTTTCAGCTGATGCCGCTCATTTTGCTCGACCCGAGCAGAACCAGTTCTACCAGTGGAGCGAGCACAGGTTCACAAGTCAAAATCTTTAAAAACAGAACAGTCACCAAAAATTAGCTTTGCTCGACCCATGGAAAATGGTTCTGTCGACATTCTAAAGCTACTAGAAGTGAATAGTACTTTTGCTCGACCCGAGCCAACATCGCTCGACCGGTCGAGCGACCTTCAGGAAGGTCCTGCTCAGCTTCTATCTCTAATGCAAGTCTTTTTGATGCTCGAGCAAGCTTAGCTCGACCCAATTGGGCTTACAATGGTCTACTTTAGCTCCTTTGGCCTTACTTCCTTGACTTGGGTCATCAAGGCTTTGATTACTTTAGCTTTCAAAGTTAAGTGAGTATTGTATGCGCCAAATGTACTTGGTTTGTGATTGGTTTTGACGAATATTACCTGAAATGCACATAAACACCAAAATACCCAACTAAGCGTAAAATACCAAATAAAGCAAGCATAGTTATGTAAAATTCCAATATATTAAAGCTAAATAATGGGGTTAAAAAATGAATAAAATGTAGTTAACAATGATGTGTAAAATATACGTTAAATATCATCTCGATTTTCATGGGAGTAAAATAGGTGAAGGAATACATATTTTCAAGGATTTGTAAGATGTACACTTTAGAATAGGGATTGTGTCATCCTTTTTCAAAAATATTGGTAACTATGGTAAAAATGATGTTAAATATTTCTCAGTTTACATGGGTGTGTTTTGCAGTCTTTCATATAATTGCGGGTACCTCTTTCTCTGAAGAACATATGGAGCCGAGGAACTCTCTGACCGTACGGTCCAACATGAGTATGAGGTGTTGTCTATATTCCCTCCCCAGACCCTGACCATAGTATATCTATGAGCGCGATACACTGGGTATGATGATGATGATGATGATGATGACATGCTTGATAGATACTTCAGATGAATAAGTAAGAACTAATTCGACTTATGCGATTCCAATTTTATAAGTGTAGATGTTAAATATATAATGATTTGCATGCGAGGAAAATAGGTGATTACAACATCCATTTTTCAAACAGAAAATTACGATATAAAAAAAAGCGTTAATTTTTTTTATGTGTTTTTTGAGATATTGTACGGAGTTTTTAAGGTTCAAGGGTCAAAATATTGATAAACTTTGAAAATTAAAATTAATCTTTGAAACCTTTTGAAAATTGAGATTTTTATAATAAACTGATATGTGACCTGTCAAAACGGATCGATCAGGTTTTTTGTCGGTCGAATCAATTTTGTTCGGGTTATTATCGGGTCGGTAGTTTTACCGGTTAAGTCATTTTCGGGTCCGTCGGTTTTAGGTTTTTCGGTCGGTTTTCGGATTCGGGTCGGATCAAAATTTTCCAAGTCTAGTTTCAATCATCATTAATCATAAATTCGAAATAAGCCACTGCATCATAGGGCTCATATCGTACTTATATGCTTATAGCTCATAAAGTTTTAAATGCTTATCTAAGTTTGTCAGCTCTTAGAATATCCATCTATTGATCTACCTATACTAAAGCCTTAATTTCATTAACACATGTTGCCATCATATTAATTTTCTTTGAAAAAACTCTTAAATATAAAAAAACAAATATTTAAAAAATAAGCAAATCGATCATAAGTACTTATAAAATTACTCTAATAAAACACATAAGTTCCTTATGTTTGAAGAGCCAAACAAGAAAACCTAAGAAAATAAGCTCTAACAAGAGAGATAATCTAATTTATTAAGTCTAGAAAATTTAAAATAATATTTTCTCCTATTCAACCAAAATGTCCCATTTCTATTTTGGGTCAAGTCACCTAAAATGTCTCATTTCCATTTTTGGCATGGATTTTTTTACCCTTATACCCTTATTCACTTTACCTATTTACTTTTTACCCTTAATAAACTTATCTAAATTTTTCCTAAACAATTAATTAAACTAATCTAATCTACACCCATTTTACCCATTTCCCTCCAATTAAACCCTACCCTTTCCTAGCCGTATTCATTTCCCCTTTAACTCTCATCTTCATCCTCTCTCTTAAGAACATTCTCCATTGTTCTTCAAACAATTAATTAAAATAATCTAATCTAGGTTTCCTTCATCTTTGTTCGTAATTCTAGGTGAGCTTTGTGATTCTCCTTCTTCTTTGCCTCATCTTCGTTCTCTTCTCTTTCTTCTCTTTCTTCTCTTTCATGGAAAACCCTAAAACTTCCATTGCTTCACCCCTCAAGAACCCTAAATCCGCGTCATAATCTTTCCTCACCTAATGTTTCCCCTCAGAAAATTCGCAAATCCCCTATCTCTAACCCTAAGTATTACGACGATGGGTTTTATGATTCGTATGAAGATGATGACTCTTAAACTGAGACAGATCCTAAGTGGGGTAGAGAACTAGACTCTAAAAGAGAGCCCATCTACACTTTAGAGCTTGATCTTAACCAAGATTGTGAGTATTCTTCTACTGATGTTGTGTTCTCTAACACTAATTGTGAGGATGAAGATTGGCTTGATAAGCTTGGACCATTTTCGAGTACATTTCTGTTCTTGTGGGTGCGTTATGACCGATGATGTTTTTTGCTTTTATTTTTTGTTAATTTTTGTCGATGAATGTTTGTGTTGCTCAATGATCTTTTTGTTGAGAGCAATTATAATTGCCACAAAAAGAGCGAAATCAAATTTAGGCTTTGGAAAGTTTTCCCAAAACTAAAGCATCAATTTTTTGATGTTTTGGACATTTAATTTGGTTTTCAATTTAGATGGGATTTGTACGATGATGATTTTTTATTTACAAAAAAAAAATGAAATTTTGGTTGTTTAACATAACATGGCAATTTTTGAGAATTTTAATGCATCGATTTTTTTTCTTAACGTGCTAATTCTGAAGTCGCCAATCAGAAAAAAATTCGCACCCACATGATCAAGAACGATATGAATTACATCGACGTTGTCGAAGAATTGCGAAGCCTTGCGGAGATCAAGTAATTTAAGCAATGTAATTTTTCTTAAGGAGTTACGTATGTAATGTATTGGTAGGAACAATGTAATTTAGTTAATTAACCCGAACCATGTATTTTTCGGCTATTATAAAAACTTTTATATACTTTTGATGGTGTAAAAAATTGGATAAATGGATATTAATAATCCCAACTTTGCGTGATCCGCTCAAAACAATCCCAACTTTCGATTATTTTCTAACATACCTAACTTTGCCACTTATTTGCTCAGAACATACCCTTGTCTATGTTTACCGGTTATAGCAGGTAAAATTCTCTTATAACCCATTAGTTCCCACCTCCCTCCTCAATAACTCAACTGACCTAACTTTACTCAAAGGGTTTTCTCTGTAAAAACTCCATTTTCAAGATTTGGTAAATTGTTCCATTGAAATCGAAGAGAAAATGAAGAAGAAGAGTCGCTCCTCATCGTCATCCATGGTACGTTTCTTGAAATTATATGTCATTTCGTTTTGTATAATCTGTTATTTGAATTAAATTGGTAAATTGGAATCCTTTTTTTTTTCTGATTTTTAGGGTTGTTCGTTTGATTCTGAACACTTTGCTGCAAAATTCGTTTATGGGGGTAGATTTAACAGGGTAAGGGTTGTTCCTTGATCCTCTCTTTGCTAATTGTAGTTTGGCAGGTACACCATGGTGACATAGCAATGGGCCTTTCGATTTTGAAGATCTAAATCCTGAAGAGGATGAAGCTTTTGAAGCACATAATGATTTCATGGTTAGGATTTAATAGAGAAGATAAAATTAAAAAAAAAAGAAAGAAAAGATGAGAGATTGATTTGAGGAAGAAAAAGGTCATTAATGGTGGATTGTTTTGAAGAGATAAAGGTTGAAGATGAAGTTTATAAAGGGGAAAAGAAATAATAAAAAAAGAATTTCAACGGGCAAAATTTTACCTGTTATAACCGGTAAACATAGACAAGGGTATGTTCTGAGCAAATAAGTGACAAAGTTAGGTATGTTAGAAAATAATCGAAAGTTGGGATTGTTTTGAGCGGATCACGCAAAGTTGGGATTATTAATGTCCATTTATCCTAAAAAATTCTACATTTAAATATTTCAACCACTATTTTCACATAAAGGAGGGAATCATTAATTCACTAATCAATTCATTAAAACCCATAATATCAGTTTCTCTCCTACTCAAAGAGACCCATTTTGACTCACCTTAAAATCCGTAAAAAGTTAAATTTCCCATTTGAGCTACATAGGAGAGAGTTAAAATAAAACAATATTATAAGCAAAAATAACATTATAAGCAAAAATACTTTAAAAATACGTATCTAAACCTAAAAGACCGTTCAGTGCAAGATGAAAGTTAGAGCTTTTTGGTGAAATAAGAGCGAAGACGAAATGATATTTTCTTCGCGTAGTAGTTAATATTAAGACTAAGAGGATTGATGATAGATATCAGAACATCGGCTACCTCATATCAGAAGTGAAGATTGTGAAGTATGCAAGATTACAATGCAAGCTGTTGGGTTGCTTTTGGAAGGTTCCTGTTTTAGTCTTCTAGGCTTTATCTTAGTTTGTTGTTGTTGTTTTGTAATTTAGTTATAGTTTTTATAGATAGCTAGCTGTTAATTAGTGTAACATCCCGGTCCCTCGTACCGCCGGTGACTACTAATGGAGACTGTAGACTGGCCCCACAGGCCAACACAAGTCTTTCCAGCGCACTTTGGCCTCACTCGTGCGCAGCCGGGAAAACTTCCTAGGAGGTAACCCATCCTAAGATTGTGATAAGCATATATGTACATTTACAATATAACATACTCCAGTAGCTTTAGTTTTAGTATTATGTTTAGTTAGTTAGCTAAACTTGGTTAAGTTTGTTAGTTAGTTATTTTGTAGTTTTTTGTTTTCTTCACTCTTTTATAAGGGTCTTTGTCTTGTATCATTTTACACATTTTTCAATCCAGTAAATTCAAATTCCTTTTCTGTTCTTCTTCTTTCTATGAAACAAAGCTTTATTTATCCTAACTAATATGAGTCCTCATCACCAATTGTATCATGCTATTAGAGCGGGACTAATTTTTCTTTATTTTTGCTGTTCAACGAATATATCTTCAAAGTATTCTTCATTTTTGGTCCAAGTTCTTCTTTTTCAAGAACATTTTGCATTCTTTATATTTATTTTAGAAAAATGAGTACAAAAAGAGATACAAAAAATCTAACACAAGATCCTAGTTGTATGTATTACATACATCCTTCAGACTCAACTAGTAACAAATTGGTTTCCACGGTCTTTGATGGAACATATTTAGTGACCGGAAGATGTTAGGGTTTTATTTTAATGCCGCAAGTGTATGGAATCCTAGCACAATTACGGGTCGGATCACAGAGAGGCAAGATTAATGCTAGAGTCGTTCAGTTAATCACTTTAAGAACCGAAGATTTTGATTGGTTGTTATTATAACTACATGAAAATGCTTAAAAAATATGTTGATAACAAGAAAATAAAAGGAGTAGGACATAGGAATTCCCCACTAATAGCATGTAATTATTTCGATAAGGATTACAATTGATTCCGTTGAATTAATTTACCGATCTAACTTAATCACTCCTTTTCGGGATGGTAATCGAATTAAAACAAATAAATGGGTTCTCTCAATCTCAACTTTCGTATTTTGATCGATTAACATCACAAGAAAATATACTACTCAATCTCAACTTTCATAATTTTGATTAAGGAGACATATTAACTTGATTTATCATCCAAGACTAATAATATTCTCATCCCTCAACTTTCGTGATTTTGGTATTAAGAGAAATTAAAAGACTTTAACTTGAATGATCGAACATAACAATTTAATCAAACCAATTCAACACCACAATCATCAATCCTCATCTAATCATGGCTATGGAGGTTTCTAGGACTAATAAACTATCATGAAACAAGAAGTAAGACATAATTTAAAGACTTGAATATAAAGAAAATACCTTGACAATTGAGGATTGAAGAAGGAAATGTAAATTGCAAGAAAATGAAATCTAAAATTACAATCTTGACAATTGAGGATTGAAGAAGGAAATGTAAATATGCTTAAAGATAATACTAAGGAATACAAAGGATTCTAGAGTTTTTAAGAAAAGAAAACTAAATTCTTTAAATTAGGGTAACCTCCACTTAAATAGTGGTTCCAAAAATTAGGAGAAAAAAAACCGTTTAATTTCTCGTCAGACGAAAAGCAGCGAGTCGCCACATTGGAGCGCCACATTGGAGCGACGAGTCGTCGCTCTAGGTCCGACTGGCGAACTTTGAATGGCCGCCATTTCCTGCTCGGTTGTCGGATATGGACATATAATATTACGTTGGAAAGCTCATGAAGTCTACTTTCCAATGCCGCAAACCTTGCATCAATGTGATATCTCTATCAAAAGTTATGGCCAAAAGAGTGACCATGTATCAAATTTCACTTCAAAACTTTTATCTTTTAAGCACTTTTCTACTCTTTTCTCTTTTGCCATCTTCATTGTTAAACATCTTCAAGCGAGCACCGATCTCTTCACTTATTTAAGTGGTCTTAGGCTATTTCTCCAAGCCTTCACCCTCTTATAACTCCATATACTAGTAAAAAGCTTCAATTCCACCTCATATTATCATAAATCTACAAAATAAGCATAAGAGACAAAAATTGCAACAATTCACTACTATAATCCCTAAACACCACTATAACTTCGTTAAAGGAGCGTCGAAATAACACGGATAAGTGCAAATAATTGCACTTATCAGAAGAGGTCAATGGTAATTACCCTTGACGCCAAAAACAAAATGAGTTTTGTCGATGGTAATTTACCTAAGCCACAAGAACGATCCATGGAAGAATAGGCTTGGAAATGTTGTAGCAATTGTAATTTAGTTAGAGGTTTGCTTATTGCCTCACTAGAGCGACATATTGCCAAAAGCATCATGTACTTCAAAACTGCTAGTGCCATATGGTCTGATCTTGAAGGAAGATTTGGTAACCCTTCTTCATCTCAGATGTATAGGCTTCAAGAAAAACTTCTAACCAACGTCCAAGAACTAGGAATAAGTATAACGGATTATGTTACAAGGGTAAATCCCTATGGGATGAAATTGATGATCTTAGGCCTCTACCTGTTTGTACCTGTAATCCAACAAACATTTTTCTTAAAACTCAACAAGATCAACGCATTCTCACCTTTCTTATGAAACTTGATCCAGAATATTGTCAAGTTAGTTCTAACCTATCAATGAACAAAGATTACCAAATGTTACTAAAGTTTATCGTATGTTGTTACCAGTATTAAGGAACGTAAATAATGCTAATACAAATTACAATCGGGAATTTGTATCAAATCCCTTTGTGTGATGACAAAATGAAAATTACAAGATGATTACAATAATTATAAAATAAAGAAGATAGTTTTGTAACGACAACCGTTACCCGGAAACTTGATACAAGTTGTAGGCGTGTGCTCACTTTCCTTTTGTGATATTTCCCCCACAAAGGTACTTGGGTTGATATGTGGAAATTCACAACGAGATACAAACAACTTCAATATACCCTTAGTACTTAGGGTATATCACGTAATAACAATATGTTTACGAATTATAAGCTGTGGAATGCACAAACAAAAGTTAATTACTCTTTTGAGTGCACAAGACAAATGAGAGAAAGACTTAGAGAATTTAGAAAAGGTGCAAAGATCTCAAAGACCAAGGAGCTCTATTTATACTCAAAGAGTATAAGGAGGAGCCTCTTCATAATCATCACCATAATGATCATATTGATGATGATAGCCTTCAATGCCATTATTCTATAGCATTATTGTCCTTAATACTCCCTAATAATATCAGAGATTAAGTGTATAAAGGAGAATCCTAGGCATAACTACAAAGAAAACGGGAAGAAAGCAACGGTCATGTTCTAGCAGCCAACGCCGAGTCGGCGATGGGTCCAAAGAAGGGACCGCCGACTCGGCGAAACCTTCTGACCAAAAACATGTTTTTCCAATAGCTAAAGCCGAGTCAGCGATAGCTTCATCTAGGGGAAAGCCGAGTCGGCTGTTGTGCCCTGACTTGGTTTTCCCCCTTTTCTCATTTGTCTTATATATTAATGCCTTATGGACTTAGTATATTAATACATGATGTCCCACTACTATAGTAGCTTTCGTGATTCATTACGGATTTAGTAATTGATACATATTGTCCCACTACCTTAGTAGCACTTAGTGATTATATTTAGGATTATTAGACACTAAATGTTCAACAATCCTCCCCCATTTTGGGTATGATAAGCCTCTCATTTACCAAAACTCATAATACATTTCATGCATCAACGCTAATATCCCTTCGGATTGAATTAACACCTAGTACAACACACTTAACAAGTGATCGAGCCAGAATTGATTTCCATAAGGAATTGAATCAAATGACCCTTCAAAACACTTGAAGATGTAGTACACACAAAACAAATAACACAAAGTTATTAACTTGACACATTATAAGGCTGTGTCTGTATCTTATTCATAAGTTTATCATAGTCATTATGCCAATCTTGACTACTTGAAGCGGCCACACTTCAAACTTATATAGGTAGGTTCTCAGTACGTATAAAACATATCCCCGTGACGTGGATATAACACCAAGAGCTCTTCAACCCTTGATCTTGAGAACTTTTAAGACGACTACCTTATTCCATCACGGTACAAAGCAACGATGGGTCATTTAACGAGTTGCTTTAACAAAAATCAAGAGGACTTTACCACATTGAATTCAAACACGATGTTACTCATGCGTGAATTGGGCCTTCCTAAATGATTTTATTGACATAAACCGATTTCAACTGAGGCTTTCTCAGTTGAATCTCTATTCATGGCTTTCGTTAAAGAATCCGCCACATTGAACTTAGTGTTCACATTATCAAAAGTTAAGACCTCGTTATGATAAGTCCTTGCACTAGGCTATGCCTAAGAGCAATATGACGAGACTTACCATTATATACTTGAGTATAAGCTCTACCTAAAGTCGTCATGCAATCTGCATGGATCGCCACCGGTGAAATTGGCTTTGGTGACAAAAGTATCTCAAACATGAGATTCCTCAACCACTCCGCTTCACTAGCTGCTGAAGCAAGTGCTATAAATTCAGCAGACATCGTAGAGTCGGCTATGCATGTTTGTTTCTTAGAGGACCAAGAAATGACACTTCCCCCACAAACAAACACCCATCCACTAGTAGAAGAGTTATCCTCTTCATTAGTGATCCAGCTAGCATCGGAATAACCTTCTAGAATAGGAGGTTCTTCGCTATACGCAATACCATAATCCTTGGTACGCAACAAGTATCTTAATACTCTTATTATCGACATCCAATGATGGGGACCCAGGTTACTAGTAAATCTACTAAGTTTACCAATCGCAAATGCTATGTCAGGCCTAGTGCTTGTCATAGCATACATCAAAGATCCTATGACCTTTGAATACTCCAATTGTGAAATTGGTTGACCGGTATGTTTTGCAAATTTCATACCCAGTTCCATGGGAGTAGAGACCGGCGCTTTATCAAGCATATTAAACCGCTTTAGTATCTTCTCAATATAATGAGCTTCACTTAACTTAATACGGTTGCCTTGCCTTATGATCTTAATGCCTAAGATCACATTGGCCTCCCCCACATCCTTCATCTGAAAGGATCTAGACAAATAGTCTTTGGTCTCTTGGACTTGTGCCTTACACGTGCCAAAGATAAGCATTTCATCGACATAAAAGCAAATGATAACGCCATTACCATGGCTATCAAACTTGCTATATACACACTTATCGGCTTAATTCAACTTGAATCCAAAAGACAGTATGGTTTCATCAAATGTTTGACGCCATTGCTTAGGTGCTTGTTTAAGTCCATATAAGGACTTCACAAGTTTACACACCTTTTGCTCCTGTGCTTTCAAAACAAACCCTTCGGGTTGTTTCATATAAACCTCCTCATCTAATTCCCCATATAGAAATGCGGTTTTAACATCCATTTGATGTATTTCTAGATGATAGACCGTAGCTAACGCTACCAATAACCGAATTGTGGTTATTCTTGCAACCAGTGCATATGTATCGAAATGATCGATACCGTGCTTTTGTCTAAAGCCTTGAGCCACTAAACGGGCTTTGAATTTATCAATAGTACCATCGATTTTCATTTTCTTTCTGAAAATCCACTTGCAACCGATTGGTTTACAAGTCGGAGGAAGATCCACTAACACCCAAGTGTTATTTCCCATGATGGATTGCATCTCATCATCAATAGCCTCTTTCCAAAAAGCTCTATCATGTGATGTCATAGCATCGCTATAAGTCAATGGGTCACATTTCACATTATATAAATATGGAACGCTAGAAGATACTTCACTTCTATCACCTTCAACCAAGTATACTTGGAAATCCGGTCCAAAGTTTTTAGCTTTCCGTTGTCTCTTACTCCGTTTAGGAATAGGATCAACTGATTCTTGTTCATCTATTTGTTGACTTTCATCAACATCTAGAAGTGAACCTTGTTGATTATCATCAACATTGTCATTGGCACATGATAACCGGTTTCTAACGCGTCGTTTAACGCTAAAAACCTAAGCTAATCAAACACATTTATAAAACACCCTAGTTACAACTATAGCGAGTATAGAGGTAAGTTTGGGGATCGAACCACAAGGAACAAGGGTTAGCAAGATTGAGTGCTAGGTGTAGATGAAAGAGTGCGTGTATGTAGGTGGGTGTTTGTGAACTAAACTAATGAAAGCAAATAAACAAGATTAAGATAGCAATAAGAGACAAACGGGGTTGGTGAGGATTCACCCTAGGTCGATACTATGTTCCCATACAAGCTAAGTCAAGGGAGATTGAGCATGGCTCAATAGAGACACTCAAGATGACATGGGGAAGTTGATGACATATAGTCAATACGAACGACCCATAATCGCCCTATGTCTCACAAGGGAGTGGCAGGACAAGATATGTATCGAATATCAATCATTCAAACCAAAACAACCTCAACCCTAATCTAGCATATGAACAACATTCACCAAACCTAGGGTTTCACCAAACCAAAACCCCTAAGAAATCTACTCTAGCATGCTTGGAATGAAAACAACAAAGAACAAGGAAGAAAACATGATTGAAGGCATTAGGGCAAGAGAGAAACTAACAAATATGAAAGATAGAACAAGAAATCTAACTACCCACTAATCTAGAAAGCAATAACCAAAACAAGAACAAGTTTTGAAAGCAATAGAACAAGATTCAAAGCATTAAATGAAGCATGAAAGGAGGAAAGCATTAAATGACATGAATGAACCATAAACAAAGTAAATGAAAGCAATAAAGAAGGATAGAAAGATAAACTTACATAAACCAAAGTGCTAGAATGAAAGGAATTGAAATAACAATGCTTGAAATGTAAATGAAAGCATAAAAATCTAATTCTAGGGTTTGGAATTGAAGAAAACAATAAATTGATGTTCTTAATGGTAGAGGGTGTTTCTATCCATCAAGGCATAGGGTTTAAGACCCTTAGAGTGCCTTTTTATAGGCTACAAAAGTTGGGGTTAAAAGCCCTAAAAGGTCCCACAAAAAATAAGCTCAATCGAAGAAAGCTATATCGCTGAAGCAGTGCAGATTCGCCCGAAGCAGCTGGAGATTCGCCCGAAGCTGGCCGGTTCGACCGAATCTGGTCAAAATTCGACCGAAGCTGAAGAAGCGCTGGGTTTGGTTTATGGGCAGCACGCTGAGATTCGACCGAATCCCATACAAATTCGACCGAATTGAGCCCTATTCGACCGAATGGACTCCAATTCGGTATTTCCAGAGAGTTAGGGACTTGGACTTGGGAGGCTTAGCTTAGCTTCGACCGAACACAACCCACATTCGACCGAATGTGGGCTTCCTTGCCTCGTTTTGCACCTAATCATCTTCAAACGATCTCCGAACTTTGCGACACTTTCGGGGATGACCCGAAACACTTGTGTGAGCCTCGAAACGCGTGCCACTTCCTCGGTCTTGACGTCTAAGCCTCAAACTAACCCGAAACACCTCGAAACGAACTCCGATCTTTACGATATCTTCGGGGATGACCCGAAACACATGTGGGAGTCTCGAAACGCGTGCCACTTCCTCGGCTTTGGCGTTTAAGCCTCAAACTAACCCGAAACGCCTCGAAACGAGCTCCGATCTTCTTGATATCTTCGGGGATGACCCGAAACACATGAGAACACCTCGGAATGCGTGCATTTCCTTCGACTTTGATATCTAAGCCTCGAACTCAACCCGAATCACCTCGAAATCTCCCGAAAACACCTGAAATGATCTCTAAACACCATGGAGACAAGATCAAGGTAAAATCGAGTGTATAGAGCATAAAACAATATAAAAACACCGAGAAAAGACACCAAAGTGAGGCTATAAATGTGCTCTAAATCGAGCACATCAACACCCCCAAGCTTAGCCTTTGCTAGTCCCTAGCAAAGAGACTAGGTAGGAACAACGTGAAAGCACATGGGCACCCAACAAACAAACTAACTACAAAAGCAAAACAAAACTAAACTATGAAAGCAATAAAACCTAATACTCACTGTCGTAGGAATCACGGTCGCACTTAGCACGTACGACAAGCCCTTTAAACCTCAAGGTCTCCCAAAGAGGACGAGTTAGGTCTCGTGAGGGTTTTCAGAAGGAGACCCACAAATCCAAAGCAAACAAACATGGTGAGCGGAGAACAAAACAATACAAGCATGTGCATGGGCAAAACTCTTCCCTAGCCATAGGTGTGCAAGTACAATGGTCTCGATAAAGCGCAATACCAAAGAGGACGACAAATTCCACAAGCTTGAGATCACTAGGGCAAGCAACAACACAGGCTATGCCACCCACTACCTAAAGAGGTCACAAGTCTACACTCCCCGGGTAATTTCTCAAAAGATGTGAGAAATATGCAATTACGCTCATGTGTTTGATTACGGTTCGTGTTTCGCTCAAAATCTTCCGACTAAAGATGAGTCGGGAATCAAACACCTAATAGAGGAGAATCATGGGGATTGTGTCTTATCTAACTCCAGTACAGAACAAACTAATCGGACCAAGTCGAACAGGTTAGCACAAGGGTTGTAACGTTGGCTTAGGGTTAAGGTGGGATACATTTGGGAATGTGGAGCTAAGTAGAGGATAGCAAGTGACCCTAAACAAATAACCCACAAACATCTCATGACAAACCAATGAACACTATATCCAAACACCATAAATAACCCAAATAACTCATATAAGCACAATGATCTCTATCATCAAACACTATCAAAATATGTAAAATCTCATAAGCACAAGTGTCTCCAAGCTCATCTCCCAATAAGACATCGACCTTCTCATTCACATGAATATATATGTGTATAAATCTCAATGAAAATCAAGAGAAAGGTCTCCTCAAACATAGAATGTGTATGTATAATAACAATGAAAGCACTAGAGGAAATGGGAGAAGAATAATAAGAGCTTGACACGAAATGGATAGAGTCATGAAAACCAACAACCATAATATCATAACCAACAACCTACTCATCAATGTAACACACAACAACCCCACCATCACTTAAGCTATCCTCTAGGTAAGAAGAGGGAACATTTGGCTCATGTGGAGGCTAAATAATGTGGCTACAAAAGAAAAGGAAAAGGCAAAAACTTGGCTTATCCTAAAGTCAATTGCGTTCAAGGTAGGCTATTTGGCTATGTAGTTTAAATTCTAGCGAACGTGTTATCATCCCTGGTCTCAAGAAAAGCCGACTACACTGGAGAAGAACCGACACAATACTTAGATCCCCTAACTAGCACACAAAATGAATGGAACTCGCAAGGAGTCCAAGAAGGCTTAATACTCACAGGCTAGTCGAAATGCGCCTCTAAAGGTAGTCATCCAAGCCACCAACCAAGCAAACCCCAATTCCCCCAAGCTATGTGGAAAATAGGTCAAACTCTAGGTCCCAAAACATGCACAGGGCTAAGGAAATATGAGTTTGCATAAGGTCAGACCACAGAAGTACACACCAGAAGCAAGCATGCCAGTTTCACAGCTCAACCATCTTATTGAAAACTAAACATGAATATGCAATATCTACACTATGTATGAATGCAAGATGAATATGCGAAAAAAAATATACAAAATGATGCATGCCATGAACTAAACTATAGATATATGAAACTAACTGCACAAACAAATGGGTGGAGCGACAATGGAGTTGACCATCCCACCCCCAAGCTAAAGCTTTGCTAGCCTCTAGCAAAGAAGGAGAGGAGAGAAAATGAAACATTAAAAACCATGGTCAACAAAATTGTCGAAACACCCAACACAAACACAAGCTAGCCAAAAATAAAGAGAGAAGAAGGAGGTCATACCTAGGCTAGGAGGGCATTCACTCCTAGCATTACCATCACCACCATGAAGTGGTCTAAGAACTCTCCGCTCCTCAAAAGAAGTGGAGGCATGAAGCGCGAAGCTTGAGCAATCGCCACCCCCAAGCTTAGGTGAAGCTACATTCTTCATGTTCGGCTCTTAGGCACGTTTGAGCCTTCTTTCTCTTACTCACCCTTGCGGGACCGTTAGCATTGACCCTCTCAATATCATCAAACAAAACACAAGCAAAACTTGTGGAGGGTCAAGTCTAAGGGTCGTTTGGGTCTGTAAATACTAACAACTAACACTACAAACCAAACGTGAGCAATGACTAGCAAAAATGCAATGCAATGAATGCAATGTAAAGAATGCAAAACAAAATGAAGCAAAAAGAATATCTACAGTTGGGTTGCCTCCCAACAAGCGCTTCTTTTAGGTCTCTAGCTAGACCCGACTCACTACGGGGTAGCGAGTCAAATTCCGTAGGAGTTTATCATATTCACTTCCCACAACCGCAGAGGTTGGGGAGTGAAAGATGGAGAGAAGAGAGGGGAAAAGAAGAAACACAACAAAAACCGACTTTCCATAACATGATGAAAAGTCGGGGGAAGAACGCATGGAGGGAGGGGGGGTGGAAACAAGAGGCAAAGCAACACAAGCATCAAAGCAAGCATGAACATGAACGACCGGGAGCTTCTCATGACAAAGAGGTGTAAGGTGAGACTCAACAGAAGGCACAACAAGGGTATGCACTTGAGACTCATCAATAAGGGGCAAGTCTACCTCTAGGTCATCGATTCCATTAGCTAGATGATCGTGCACATATGTGAGGGATGTGTCATATTGAGGTGCGCAAGGGACCTCATCATGAACCTCATCGGTGAGTGGTGCATCAACACAAGAACAATGATCATTTAGAGGAGAAGGGGAGCTAATGATAGGTTGAGGAGAGTCTAGGTCATGGTAGTGGGACTCTAGTCTAGCCTCAAAGACCTTTCTATACATATTAACGCTCCATATTCTCTCCAACTCGGTCCCCACTTGAACCAAAGGGTCACTAGAAGGGAAAGTTGGTGGAATCTCAAGGGGAGGGAAACAAGGGTACTCTTTCCCATAGAAATGTTTGGCCATCTCTTTAAAGAAGTGCAAACAAGTCACCGGGGTTTGGTCAAGAAACGTGTTATCGTGATACTCATCCACGAGTTCCCTAGTTTCACTATTCAAGCCTCCGTAAAGATGGTGACAAATTTGCCACATTTTAACATAATACAAGCGGAGGAAGAACGTCTCATATCTAAGAAAATAGCTCCAAAAAGATTCATGCTCAAGTTGATAAATGTTGCAATCCATAGAGAGAAAAACAAAAATGACAAAAACAAAAACTATGCACAAAACACACCAAAACTAAAATCTAAACAAACGCCTTGTCCCCGGCAACGGCGCCATTTTGATAACCGGTTTCTAACGCGTCGTTTAACGCTAAAAACCTAAGCTAATCAAACACATTTATAAAACACCCTAGTTACAACTATAGCGAGTATAGAGGTAAGTTTGGGGATCGAACCACAAGGAACAAGGGTTAGCAAGATTGAGTGCTAGGTGTAGATGAAAGAGTGCGTGTATGTAGGTGGGTGTTTGTGAACTAAACTAATGAAAGCAAATAAACAAGATTAAGATAGCAATAAGAGACAAACGGGGTTGGTGAGGATTCACCCTAGGTCGATACTATGTTCCCATACAAGCTAAGTCAAGGGAGATTGAGCATGGCTCAATAGAGACACTCAAGATGACATGGGGAAGTTGATGACATATAGTCAATACGAACGACCCATAATCGCCCTATGTCTCACAAGGGAGTGGCAGGACAAGATATGTATCGAATATCAATCATTCAAACCAAAACAACCTCAACCCTAATCTAGCATATGAACAACATTCACCAAACCTAGGGTTTCACCAAACCAAAACCCCTAAGAAATCTACTCTAGCATGCTTGGAATGAAAACAACAAAGAACAAGGAAGAAAACATGATTGAAGGCATTAGGGCAAGAGAGAAACTAACAAATATGAAAGATAGAACAAGAAATCTAACTACCCACTAATCTAGAAAGCAATAACCAAAACAAGAACAAGTTTTGAAAGCAATAGAACAAGATTCAAAGCATTAAATGAAGCATGAAAGGAGGAAAGCATTAAATGACATGAATGAACCATAAACAAAGTAAATGAAAGCAATAAAGAAGGATAGAAAGATAAACTTACATAAACCAAAGTGCTAGAATGAAAGGAATTGAAATAACAATGCTTGAAATGTAAATGAAAGCATAAAAATCTAATTCTAGGGTTTGGAATTGAAGAAAACAATAAATTGATGTTCTTAATGGTAGAGGGTGTTTCTATCCATCAAGGCATAGGGTTTAAGACCCTTAGAGTGCCTTTTTATAGGCTACAAAAGTTGGGGTTAAAAGCCCTAAAAGGTCCCACAAAAAATAAGCTCAATCGAAGAAAGCTATATCGCTGAAGCAGTGCAGATTCGCCCGAAGCAGCTGGAGATTCGCCCGAAGCTGGCCGGTTCGACCGAATCTGGTCAAAATTCGACCGAAGCTGAAGAAGCGCTGGGTTTGGTTTATGGGCAGCACGCTGAGATTCGACCGAATCCCATACAAATTCGACCGAATTGAGCCCTATTCGACCGAATGGACTCCAATTCGGTATTTCCAGAGAGTTAGGGACTTGGACTTGGGAGGCTTAGCTTAGCTTCGACCGAACACAACCCACATTCGACCGAATGTGGGCTTCCTTGCCTCGTTTTGCACCTAATCATCTTCAAACGATCTCCGAACTTTGCGACACTTTCGGGGATGACCCGAAACACTTGTGTGAGCCTCGAAACGCGTGCCACTTCCTCGGTCTTGACGTCTAAGCCTCAAACTAACCCGAAACACCTCGAAACGAACTCCGATCTTTACGATATCTTCGGGGATGACCCGAAACACATGTGGGAGTCTCGAAACGCGTGCCACTTCCTCGGCTTTGGCGTTTAAGCCTCAAACTAACCCGAAACGCCTCGAAACGAGCTCCGATCTTCTTGATATCTTCGGGGATGACCCGAAACACATGAGAACACCTCGGAATGCGTGCATTTCCTTCGACTTTGATATCTAAGCCTCGAACTCAACCCGAATCACCTCGAAATCTCCCGAAAACACCTGAAATGATCTCTAAACACCATGGAGACAAGATCAAGGTAAAATCGAGTGTATAGAGCATAAAACAATATAAAAACACCGAGAAAAGACACCAAAGTGAGGCTATAAATGTGCTCTAAATCGAGCACATCAACACCCCCAAGCTTAGCCTTTGCTAGTCCCTAGCAAAGAGACTAGGTAGGAACAACGTGAAAGCACATGGGCACCCAACAAACAAACTAACTACAAAAGCAAAACAAAACTAAACTATGAAAGCAATAAAACCTAATACTCACTGTCGTAGGAATCACGGTCGCACTTAGCACGTACGACAAGCCCTTTAAACCTCAAGGTCTCCCAAAGAGGACGAGTTAGGTCTCGTGAGGGTTTTCAGAAGGAGACCCACAAATCCAAAGCAAACAAACATGGTGAGCGGAGAACAAAACAATACAAGCATGTGCATGGGCAAAACTCTTCCCTAGCCATAGGTGTGCAAGTACAATGGTCTCGATAAAGCGCAATACCAAAGAGGACGACAAATTCCACAAGCTTGAGATCACTAGGGCAAGCAACAACACAGGCTATGCCACCCACTACCTAAAGAGGTCACAAGTCTACACTCCCCGGGTAATTTCTCAAAAGATGTGAGAAATATGCAATTACGCTCATGTGTTTGATTACGGTTCGTGTTTCGCTCAAAATCTTCCGACTAAAGATGAGTCGGGAATCAAACACCTAATAGAGGAGAATCATGGGGATTGTGTCTTATCTAACTCCAGTACAGAACAAACTAATCGGACCAAGTCGAACAGGTTAGCACAAGGGTTGTAACGTTGGCTTAGGGTTAAGGTGGGATACATTTGGGAATGTGGAGCTAAGTAGAGGATAGCAAGTGACCCTAAACAAATAACCCACAAACATCTCATGACAAACCAATGAACACTATATCCAAACACCATAAATAACCCAAATAACTCATATAAGCACAATGATCTCTATCATCAAACACTATCAAAATATGTAAAATCTCATAAGCACAAGTGTCTCCAAGCTCATCTCCCAATAAGACATCGACCTTCTCATTCACATGAATATATATGTGTATAAATCTCAATGAAAATCAAGAGAAAGGTCTCCTCAAACATAGAATGTGTATGTATAATAACAATGAAAGCACTAGAGGAAATGGGAGAAGAATAATAAGAGCTTGACACGAAATGGATAGAGTCATGAAAACCAACAACCATAATATCATAACCAACAACCTACTCATCAATGTAACACACAACAACCCCACCATCACTTAAGCTATCCTCTAGGTAAGAAGAGGGAACATTTGGCTCATGTGGAGGCTAAATAATGTGGCTACAAAAGAAAAGGAAAAGGCAAAAACTTGGCTTATCCTAAAGTCAATTGCGTTCAAGGTAGGCTATTTGGCTATGTAGTTTAAATTCTAGCGAACGTGTTATCATCCCTGGTCTCAAGAAAAGCCGACTACACTGGAGAAGAACCGACACAATACTTAGATCCCCTAACTAGCACACAAAATGAATGGAACTCGCAAGGAGTCCAAGAAGGCTTAATACTCACAGGCTAGTCGAAATGCGCCTCTAAAGGTAGTCATCCAAGCCACCAACCAAGCAAACCCCAATTCCCCCAAGCTATGTGGAAAATAGGTCAAACTCTAGGTCCCAAAACATGCACAGGGCTAAGGAAATATGAGTTTGCATAAGGTCAGACCACAGAAGTACACACCAGAAGCAAGCATGCCAGTTTCACAGCTCAACCATCTTATTGAAAACTAAACATGAATATGCAATATCTACACTATGTATGAATGCAAGATGAATATGCGAAAAAAAATATACAAAATGATGCATGCCATGAACTAAACTATAGATATATGAAACTAACTGCACAAACAAATGGGTGGAGCGACAATGGAGTTGACCATCCCACCCCCAAGCTAAAGCTTTGCTAGCCTCTAGCAAAGAAGGAGAGGAGAGAAAATGAAACATTAAAAACCATGGTAAACAAAATTGTCGAAACACCCAACACAAACACAAGCTAGCCAAAAATAAAGAGAGAAGAAGGAGGTCATACCTAGGCTAGGAGGGCATTCACTCCTAGCATTACCATCACCACCATGAAGTGGTCTAAGAACTCTCCGCTCCTCAAAAGAAGTGGAGGCATGAAGCGCGAAGCTTGAGCAATCGCCACCCCCAAGCTTAGGTGAAGCTACATTCTTCATGTTCGGCTCTTAGGCACGTTTGAGCCTTCTTTCTCTTACTCACCCTTGCGGGACCGTTAGCATTGACCCTCTCAATATCATCAAACAAAACACAAGCAAAACTTGTGGAGGGTCAAGTCTAAGGGTCGTTTGGGTCTGTAAATACTAACAACTAACACTACAAACCAAACGTGAGCAATGACTAGCAAAAATGCAATGCAATGAATGCAATGTAAAGAATGCAAAACAAAATGAAGCAAAAAGAATATCTACAGTTGGGTTGCCTCCCAACAAGCGCTTCTTTTAGGTCTCTAGCTAGACCCGACTCACTACGGGGTAGCGAGTCAAATTCCGTAGGAGTTTATCATATTCACTTCCCACAACCGCAGAGGTTGGGGAGTGAAAGATGGAGAGAAGAGAGGGGAAAAGAAGAAACACAACAAAAACCGACTTTCCATAACATGATGAAAAGTCGGGGGAAGAACGCATGGAGGGAGGGGGGGTGGAAACAAGAGGCAAAGCAACACAAGCATCAAAGCAAGCATGAACATGAACGACCGGGAGCTTCTCATGACAAAGAGGTGTAAGGTGAGACTCAACAGAAGGCACAACAAGGGTATGCACTTGAGACTCATCAATAAGGGGCAAGTCTACCTCTAGGTCATCGATTCCATTAGCTAGATGATCGTGCACATATGTGAGGGATGTGTCATATTGAGGTGCGCAAGGGACCTCATCATGAACCTCATCGGTGAGTGGTGCATCAACACAAGAACAATGATCATTTAGAGGAGAAGGGGAGCTAATGATAGGTTGAGGAGAGTCTAGGTCATGGTAGTGGGACTCTAGTCTAGCCTCAAAGACCTTTCTATACATATTAACGCTCCATATTCTCTCCAACTCGGTCCCCACTTGAACCAAAGGGTCACTAGAAGGGAAAGTTGGTGGAATCTCAAGGGGAGGGAAACAAGGGTACTCTTTCCCATAGAAATGTTTGGCCATCTCTTTAAAGAAGTGCAAACAAGTCACCGGGGTTTGGTCAAGAAACGTGTTATCGTGATACTCATCCACGAGTTCCCTAGTTTCACTATTCAAGCCTCCGTAAAGATGGTGACAAATTTGCCACATTTTAACATAATACAAGCGGAGGAAGAACGTCTCATATCTAAGAAAATAGCTCCAAAAAGATTCATGCTCAAGTTGATAAATGTTGCAATCCATAGAGAGAAAAACAAAAATGACAAAAACAAAAACTATGCACAAAACACACCAAAACTAAAATCTAAACAAACGCCTTGTCCCCGGCAACGGCGCCATTTTGATAACCGGTTTCTAACGCGTCGTTTAACGCTAAAAACCTAAGCTAATCAAACACATTTATAAAACACCCTAGTTACAACTATAGCGAGTATAGAGGTAAGTTTGGGGATCGAACCACAAGGAACAAGGGTTAGCAAGATTGAGTGCTAGGTGTAGATGAAAGAGTGCGTGTATGTAGGTGGGTGTTTGTGAACTAAACTAATGAAAGCAAATAAACAAGATTAAGATAGCAATAAGAGACAAACGGGGTTGGTGAGGATTCACCCTAGGTCGATACTATGTTCCCATACAAGCTAAGTCAAGGGAGATTGAGCATGGCTCAATAGAGACACTCAAGATGACATGGGGAAGTTGATGACATATAGTCAATACGAACGACCCATAATCGCCCTATGTCTCACAAGGGAGTGGCAGGACAAGATATGTATCGAATATCAATCATTCAAACCAAAACAACCTCAACCCTAATCTAGCATATGAACAACATTCACCAAACCTAGGGTTTCACCAAACCAAAACCCCTAAGAAATCTACTCTAGCATGCTTGGAATGAAAACAACAAAGAACAAGGAAGAAAACATGATTGAAGGCATTAGGGCAAGAGAGAAACTAACAAATATGAAAGATAGAACAAGAAATCTAACTACCCACTAATCTAGAAAGCAATAACCAAAACAAGAACAAGTTTTGAAAGCAATAGAACAAGATTCAAAGCATTAAATGAAGCATGAAAGGAGGAAAGCATTAAATGACATGAATGAACCATAAACAAAGTAAATGAAAGCAATAAAGAAGGATAGAAAGATAAACTTACATAAACCAAAGTGCTAGAATGAAAGGAATTGAAATAACAATGCTTGAAATGTAAATGAAAGCATAAAAATCTAATTCTAGGGTTTGGAATTGAAGAAAACAATAAATTGATGTTCTTAATGGTAGAGGGTGTTTCTATCCATCAAGGCATAGGGTTTAAGACCCTTAGAGTGCCTTTTTATAGGCTACAAAAGTTGGGGTTAAAAGCCCTAAAAGGTCCCACAAAAAATAAGCTCAATCGAAGAAAGCTATATCGCTGAAGCAGTGCAGATTCGCCCGAAGCAGCTGGAGATTCGCCCGAAGCTGGCCGGTTCGACCGAATCTGGTCAAAATTCGACCGAAGCTGAAGAAGCGCTGGGTTTGGTTTATGGGCAGCACGCTGAGATTCGACCGAATCCCATACAAATTCGACCGAATTGAGCCCTATTCGACCGAATGGACTCCAATTCGGTATTTCCAGAGAGTTAGGGACTTGGACTTGGGAGGCTTAGCTTAGCTTCGACCGAACACAACCCACATTCGACCGAATGTGGGCTTCCTTGCCTCGTTTTGCACCTAATCATCTTCAAACGATCTCCGAACTTTGCGACACTTTCGGGGATGACCCGAAACACTTGTGTGAGCCTCGAAACGCGTGCCACTTCCTCGGTCTTGACGTCTAAGCCTCAAACTAACCCGAAACACCTCGAAACGAACTCCGATCTTTACGATATCTTCGGGGATGACCCGAAACACATGTGGGAGTCTCGAAACGCGTGCCACTTCCTCGGCTTTGGCGTTTAAGCCTCAAACTAACCCGAAACGCCTCGAAACGAGCTCCGATCTTCTTGATATCTTCGGGGATGACCCGAAACACATGAGAACACCTCGGAATGCGTGCATTTCCTTCGACTTTGATATCTAAGCCTCGAACTCAACCCGAATCACCTCGAAATCTCCCGAAAACACCTGAAATGATCTCTAAACACCATGGAGACAAGATCAAGGTAAAATCGAGTGTATAGAGCATAAAACAATATAAAAACACCGAGAAAAGACACCAAAGTGAGGCTATAAATGTGCTCTAAATCGAGCACATCAGCACAAACTTGTAGATTTCTTTGTCTACTCAATGATGACAATCTATTTTCATCAAAAATCGCATCTCTTGACTCTATAATTGAATGAATCGATATATAGTCATTTTGTTCTATAACATAGAACTTATAGGTTTTGCTATGAATAGCATAGCCTATAAAAATGCATTCAACACCTCGTTCACCGAGTTTCTTTTTCTTGTTACCAGGCAATCTTACAATGGCCCTACAACCCCAAACCTTAAGATAGCTTAAGTTTGGTTTCTTTTTGTACCAAAGTTCATAAGGAGTTTCCTTATTCGTTCTCATTGGAACTCGGTTAAGAATGTGACAAGCCGTCAACATTGCTTCACCCCAAAATCCATCACTCAAACCCGAGTAGGATAACATGGAATTAACCATCTCTTGTAGAGTACGGTTTTTCCTCTTCACCACACCATTTGATTGTGGTGCATAACCGGCGGTTGTTTCATGTATTATACCCATTGAATTAAAATAGTTAGGATCATAATATTCACCTCCTTTATCGGTTCTTAACCTTTTAAGTTTACTACCAATTTGTAATTCTACTTCATTTTTGTAAACTTTAAAGCGTTCAAGAGCCTCATCTTTTGTATGTAAAAGATATACATAACAAAACTTTGAGAAATCATCTATAAGAGTTATAACATACTTCTTATTTCCCAAAGA
The DNA here is from genome assembly GCA_019776075.1 of Amaranthus palmeri. Taxonomy (NCBI): domain Eukaryota; kingdom Viridiplantae; phylum Streptophyta; class Magnoliopsida; order Caryophyllales; family Amaranthaceae; genus Amaranthus; species Amaranthus palmeri. The sequence goes on from JAAKBH010000411.1 coordinate 331,520, forward strand.
CGGTGTACTATGAAAATCACAAAGATCACTATGGATTAACTCCAAAATTTCGGATTTTCTTTCAACACTTTTAAAGGGTGTTCTAGTGATCTTATTTAGCATGCACGTTTTGCAATTTTTAGACATTTTAACACACATAGGAATTAAATCATGCTTAGACATAAAAGAAATTTTATCAAAATTAACATGTCCTAATCTAACACGCCACAAATAATGTAAATCATCACTTTCATTCAAACTTGAAACATTACAAATAGCATTCTTATTTAAATCTAAAGATAATTTAAATAAACTATTACATAGATAAGCACGACCAATAAACAAATTATTTTGAGAGATAATACACCTATCGGCTTCAAGCACTAGTTTGTAGCCCAATCGATTCAAAATAGGACCCGAGACCAAATTTCTACCTATTTCGGGTGCAAAGTACACATCTCTTAAAACTAAGAGATTCCCCGAAGTAAACAATAGTTCAACTTGTCCTTTGCCTTGGACCATGATAGGTGCATTGTTTTCCATGTAGAGATGCTCCCCATCAACAACCTTGTTAAAGGATTTGAACCATTGTGTAGAATTGCAAACATGCCTCGATGCCCCCGAATCAATCCACCAAGACAAAGAATCATCCTGCAAAACACTAATATTAGTATAATAGATGAAAAACTTTTATTAGAATTTTCATTCAAAATTGCAAGATTACCTTGAGTGGATGGTCCTTTGCTTGTTGAAGCTTGACCACTCCCCTTTGCCTTCTTTTGCTTGTTCTTTAGAACGAAGCAATTTTTCCATTGGTGCCCGGGTTTACCACACTCCCAACATACCTTTTCGGTATTGGGAATAGTAGCCTTGCCCTTAGAAGAGTCATTCCTCTTCCTTTTATCTCCGGGACGGGATGGTGGTTTCTCTTCCCCAACCATGTTGATAGTAGCAACATTAGGATTTTCATCCTTTCGGTTCTCATGAACCCGAATGCTAGACTCGACAATAATGTGTTGTCCAAGATCGGAGAGTGTAATCTCTTCTCTTTTATGCTTAAGAGCATGTCTAACATCCCTCCAAGAGGGAGGCAATTTGTCTATAATGCTTGAAACAAGAAACACTTCATCAATTTCAATTTTATGTAATTTTAAGTTAGCATGCATCCTTTGCAATTCATTGAATTGATTAATTATAGGGCGATCTTCTACCATCTTATACGAATTAAAATTACTTACTAGAAACTTTTTGGAGCTAGCATCCTCCGCCATGTACTTATTCTCCAAGGCATCCCACAATTCCTTTGCGGAATCATGGTATTGATAGATGTCAAATAAAGCATCTTGCATACCATTGAGAATGTGTCCCCGGCAAATGAAATCATCGTTGTCCCATTTGGACCTCTTCCGATTTTGTTCAAGCACCTCGGTCTACGGATCATCCGGCTTTTGTGCATCCGGCTTAGGTGAAATAATCACATAAGCCACGTTCAAGGTAGTGAGCATAAACATCATCTTCTTTTGCCAACGTCTAAAGTCGACGCCGACAAACTTTTCTAACTTAGCAAAGTTAGAGGTGAAATCCTTCATTGTTGTCATCGATGAAGAAAAGATATCACAAAAGATTATTAAGGAACGTAAATAATGCTAATACAAATTACAATCGGGAATTTGTATCAAATCCCTTTGTGTGATGACAAAATGAAAATTACAAGATAATTACAATAATTATAAAATAAAGAAGATAGTTTTGTAATGACAACCGTTACGCGGAAACTTGATACAAGTTGTAGGCGTGTGCTCACTTTCCTTTTGTGATATTTCCCCCACAAAGGTACTTGGGTTGATATGTGGAAATTCACAACGAGATACAAACAACTTCAATATACCCTTAGTACTTAGGGTATATCACGTAATAACAATATGTTTACGAATTATAAGCTGTGGAATGCACAAACAAAAGTTAATTACTCTTTTGAGTGCACAAGACAAATGAGAGAAAGACTTAGAGAATTCAGAAAAGGTGCAAAGATCTCAAAGACCAAGGAGCTCTATTTATACTCAAAGAGTATAAGGAGGAGCCTCTTCATAATCATCACCATAATGATCATATTGATGATGATAGCCTTCAATGCCATTATTCTATAGCATTATTGTCCTTAATACTCCCTAATAATATCAAAGATTAAGTGTATTAAGGAGAATCCTAGGCATAACTACAAAGAAAACGGGAAGAAAGCAACGGTCATGTTCTAGCAGCCAACGCCGAGTCGGCGATGGGTCCAAAGAAGGGACCGCCGACTCGGCGAAACCTTCTGACCAAAAACATGTTTTTCCAATAGCTAAAGCCGAGTCAGCGATAGCTTCATCTAGGGGAAAGCCGAGTCGGCTGTTGTGCCCTGACTTGGTTTTCCCCCTTTTCTCATTTGTCTTATATATTAATGCCTTATGGACTTAGTATATTAATACATGATGTCCCACTACTATAGTAGCTTTCGTGATTCATTACGAACTTAGTAATTGATACATATTGTCCCACTACCTTAGTAGCACTTAGTGATTATATTTAGGATTATTAGACACTAAATGTTCAACAACAAGAAGAAAGTACAAAAGCATACAAAAATCTTCCACTGCTGTACAACCCATGGCTTTTGCTAGTGAAAAAAGGAAAGGTTCACTTAACAAGAAGAACACGTCAAATGGAAAGAAACCAGCCTATTTTTATGATCCCTGTAGGATTGCAGGTCAAAGCATAAATTGTTGTTTTAAAATTCATGGTATCCCAAGAATAAATCCAATCATGGCAAGAAGTATGAAGGCCTAGTTAGTAAATAGTAATGAAGACAACAAAGATGAATACTCAGCAGGTAATTAGTTAGGTTTAACTGATGATCAATATACTAACCTACTTTCTCTTTTTGACAGAAAAGGACCAGATAAATACAGAAAGCTTAGTAAACTTAGCATGTACACATTTTTCAACTCCTCTTTTCTTTGGAAAATGGATTGTTGATAGTGGGTGTACAGACCATATATGCAATAATTTAGGTGTATTTTTTAATATTAAAGATATATCTGTATTTCAACATAATATTACTACACCTGAGGGTATCACACATACAGTTCACAAGAAAGGAAGTGTGCAACTACATGAAAATTTGATTCTGCATAATGTTATATGTATGCCTACTTTTAAATTCAATTTAATCTCTGTATACAAGATATGTTCAGATCTTAATGATAATATTTTCTTCTCTAAAGCACATTATTTTCTCTAGGATCACATAAAGAAATTCTCTTTGCCTCTTGGTAATCTTGAACAAAGCTTGTATTACACAAGAGTCAATAGGAATGTTGATGAAATGAAGCCTACTTACTGTCACCTTCAAGCTGGCACAATTACTTCTAAGGCAATGCTTGATCTTGCAAGATTATGGCACCTAAGGCTAGGCCATGTACCTTTTCCAATACATAAAGTTCTTTTTCCAGAAATAGACCCCAAAAGCCTTAAAGAACGCTTGATTTGTAGTATATGTCAAGCATCACGCCAACCTAGACTTCCCTTTACTCATAGCTATATCAAAACTAGCATGCCTTTTGATTTACTCCATAGAGACATATAGGGCCCTTATGCACACAAAAACTAATAGATGTACTTTCATGTTGTCAATTGTAGATGATTTACTAGAGTTACATGGTTGTACTTGCTTAAAAATAAATCTGATTGTTTTGATATGATACAACATCTCTTTGCTCTTATAGGAAATTAGTTCAATATAAAGCTGTTAGAAGTGATAATGCTAAGGAACTTTCTGAAGGAAACATGTTAAAACTTTGTAATACATTAGGAATTGAACATCAAAAATCTTGTAGGGACAGTCCTCAGTAGAATGGAGTGGTTGAACGAAAGCATATGCATCTACTTAAAACAGCAAGGGATTTGTTTTTCGAATCTAATTTACCACAATCTTTTTGGGGTGATTGTGTCTTATGTGCTGCATACATTATTAATCGTTTGCCTTTATCTTGTTCGCAAAATATATCTCCATATGAAAAATTATTTGGAAAGCTTCCTAATAATAATCACTTACGAGCTTTTGATTGTTTGTGTTACGTTTCTACTTTAAAACAAGGACGATCCAAATTTGAAGCTAGGGCCAATCCTTGTGTTTTTTTAGGTTATCCATATGCACAAAAGGCCTACAAAGTTTATGACATAAAAAAAAAATTCATTGTATCTAGGGATGTGATTTTCCATGACACATTTTCTTTAGCCCTTTCACTCCTCCCAACGGTCTCCTTACTCCACCTTTATTCTTCCCGCATTAACACATGTATCTACTAACACTACGCAAGACTATACTACCTCCTCTCCATGTGATGTCTTATCTAACTCTAATTTTTCCTCCCACCATACGCCACTACTCCACTCCATCACATGCAATTTGTTGACCCAAATTCTAATACACTGAATTCTACTACACTAAATTCTAATACCTATAAAATACTTACTGACTCAAATACCCATTAATAATCATAGTGTTGACACACCAAGTGTTGACCTTCTTGACACACCAAATATTGACCCTATTTTACCACGAAGAACTTTGAGAATTCATAAAACACCCTCGCATATACTTGATTATGTATGTAATAATGCTATTCGGTGTAATTTTGTTCTTTTTCTAATTTGCCTAACAAGTCTCAGGTTTTTTTTGGAGAGTCAATCAAAATGGTTTGAACCTACTAACTACAATGAAGCATCAAAAGACACAAACTAGAAGCAAGCTATGCAACAAGAGCATGCTGCTCTTCAAAACAATAACATATGGGGGCTTGTTCCCTTACCTACTAGAAAGAAAGCCATTGGTTCAAAATGTGTCTACAAAGTTAAGCTCAAATCTGATGGAAGTTGGGAACGGTAAAGCGAGGCTAGTTGCTAAGGGCTACAACCAATTACATGGGGTTGATTTTCAAGAAACTTTCTCACCAGTTGTTCGAATGACCATAGTATGGTGTTTGATAGCTTTGGTTGTCAGTAGAAAATGGCCATTGTACCAACTAGATGTGGACAGTGTTTTTTTACATGGGGAGCTTTTTGAAGATGTGTACATGAAGCCCCCTGAAGCTCTCTCCACGCCTCTTAATTAATTTAGTTTGCAAGCTCAAAAAATCTCTTTCCGCGCTTAAACAAGCTTCCAGACAATGGTTTTCCAGACTTACAACTAAACTTTTCCATCAAGGCTACAATCAATTAAAGAATGATTATTCGGTTTTCACGAAAAAGAATGATTCCTCCATCACCATTGTGGCAGTCTACGTTGATGACATTTGGTCAAGCCAAGATAATTCTTAGGATGGAGATTTTATGAGACCAGGCTAAGGGTGCCTTGTACCTTAGCCAAAGGAAGTACATAGAGAAGGCTGTGCAATGCTTCTCCATGGAAGATGCTAAAGGTGTGTCTACTCCTCTTGCATCTCATTTCAAATTGTCCAAAATGTTGTGCCCACAAACAAAGGCAAAAGATAAGCAAATGGTGGGAATTCCGTAAACTAGTGTCGTTTGTAGTGTCATGTATGCCATGGTATGTTCTACACCCAACATAGCTCATGAGGTGAGTATGGTAAGTAGATATATGTCTAATCCGGGTAAGGGACATTCGGAGGCACTTAAGTGGTTATTGAGGTATTTAAAATGTACTTCTAATGTTTGTCTCATGTATGGGAAGGATTCATGCGAGCTAACCGGGTTTTGTGACTCGGATTATGGTGGTGATCTTGATAATAGGAAGTCTACATGTGGGCTCGTGTTCACTTGGGGTGGTTCGGCAATCAGTTGGCAATCATTTTTGCAAGATGCGGTTGCCCTTTCAACAACCGGAGCGGAGTACATAGCCACCGCCGAGTCATTTAAAGAAGCAAAGTGGCTCGCAGGTCTAGTTGGTGTAATGTGCAATTAAGTGTGTTCGGTAAGTGTGCATTGTGATAGCCAAAACTCAATTCACTTTGCTAAAAATCAAAATACGTTTCATAAAAGGTCCAAACACATTGATATCAAATATCACTTCATCCGAGATGAGGTGAAGCACAAAAGGGTGATCTTGAAGAAAAAATTGATACTAGTGAAAATCCGGCCAACATGATGACTAAACCATTGCCTACGGCAAAGTTTGAATTGTGTGTTGACTTGGTCGGATTAGCTCCTTGCTTGATGTGATGCCCTTCTTTTGGGGAATTATGGTGTGTATGTTATTTTAAGTTTGTTTTTTGTATTCTTGTAATATGAAGTGGATGGATGAATGCTTTGACTTGGCTGAACTCAAGTCAAGGTGGAGATTGTTGTGAATATGACTTGAGTGAACATGTATCGTGTGCATTCATGGTTTCAGAGTCTTATGAGGTTGATTAAAGATGGGTGATTAAGTGTGCTAACTTAATTAAGGTGTATGAATATGGTGGATTCAATGTGGAGTTAAGTTGGAGTTGAATGAGGAAGTTATGGTATCATTATTGTTGTATGATGATTATTTTCCATGTGGAAGCTAAAGAATCTGTCCAGAAGCTACCTGATGCTCGCTCGACCCCTTGCTCGACTGATCGAGCTCCTCTGCTTGGTAGAGCAGCAAGACAGAATGTTTCCAGAGGCTATTGATATTCTGCTCGACCAGATCGCTCGACCCCTCTAGTCTGCTTGACTGGTCAAGCGGTTTTTCTGACAGCATTTGATGCTGTTATTCAACGGATCAACTTTTTTGGGGAGTTACAACTCATTGAATATCAGCTGTTAAAGACTCTTATTGCTTTTTATTATGTCAATTACTACCTACATTGATTCTTATGTAACTCTTAAGGCAATCTAGCATTATAAATACTGAGTCAGAGTACTGATCAATCAAACACATCGAACACAAACCCCTTAGCCTAAACACATAGCCTTTTGTTTATCTCTTACTCAATTGTAATACTTTATTGTAAGGGTGTTTTCTCATTGAAATAATACAAGCAAACAACTACACATCACAAAGGACGTAGATATCATTGGGTGAACCTCCTTAAATCATTGTGTCAATTTGAAATTTAGTTTTTCGTTCTTACATTTGCTAGTTCATTGCATTTCCTATTGTTCATCAAAATTCTTAATATCGTATTGATCCTAGCAACTATTTCAACTACAATATATTTTTGTGTAATAACTATTGATTTATATTTTATGTTCCTTTATAACGTGATTTAGTGACATTTTTTTGTCCTTTAGTGGCATATCTGATTGTTACCATAGTATAAGTGACATTTATGAGAAATGTCACTAGATTCTATATCGCGAAAAAAATTTAGTATGATTTTTATTATGCTACTAAAAGGTCTAATAAATATCACTAAATCCACTGTATATACTTTTAGAAATTTGAGTTAGTGATTTTTAAATTATATGTTGCTAAATATATCTCAATAAAATCAAATTATGTTGTAGTAAATAAGTTTACTAAGACGTCACATTGTAGTTATTTTTTGTATTGTGTTGTGAAATATAAAAAGTGTAAAACACATACTATTGTATAAATAAACCTAACAAAATTGTGAATTGTATTTAACGCATTAGAGAATAAAAATAAAATTAATAGAGTATAAATCAAATGGGCAAAAGGACAAATATTATTGTGTGTTAATTTGGACATAGTTGGTGATGCAATTTTTGTCTTGGTTAGGCCGTCGGCTCATGTATAGCAACATATACAAGACCCCACTACAAAAGGCAAAGATGCCAAATGCCAAATGCCAAATGCCAATGACTATCCTAAGGATTTTGTGCATATGCATTATTGGATGCACGAATATTAAGTATACCAAGTAGAAGATACATGCACTATAGTGCTATTATGCTACAACTTTTGTCATTTCAGTATCAATAGTTCCTTTTTTTATTTACCTTACGCCCCGTTAGGTTAGTGATACTAAATGGTGGTAATGAGAATGATTTATAGTGTAAAATTTCATTAAAAGTTTCATTTTATTCCCATAGTAATAAAACTTGATCACAAAAAAAAAAATTGTTTACAAATTTCTATTGCCACCTAATACCACTTCTCCCAATGGCAATGCATTGGAATAAATTTCATGAAGAAAAATGAGATAATTGGAATTGGAGAAGCATGGTCATCAAGGTACCAAAGAGTTTTTACAACTAAAATTACACTAATTTTTCATTCCCATTACAACCGTTTATTACTAGCTACTAAACGGGCCGTTAGAGCTTTATACTACAAAAATAACGCGCACAATTTATATTATCTTAAAATTTAAATGGATGAAAGACATAAATATACTAATCCCGTTCAATAATTCATTTTAGACAATAAGATAGATTTTTTATAAAAAAAAAAAAAATTACAGAGCTCGACATATAGAAATAGAGTTATATATTATTTCCAAGTTATAGTGGCATTTTTATTTTGAGATTAATAAAGACTCCCAAATTATAAAAAAAAAAATAGAAATAGAGTTATATGAAAAACAGTAAGTCTCATGGGAGACGGTCTATTCTATAGACGGAATCCATAAAGCCCAGCCCAAAATATAACATAGTATATTTGGGGTTATAATAAATTATTTGGGATTTTAATAACTTATATTTAGGGTTATAGAATAGTATATTGGAGGTTATAATACCTTACATTTAAGATTATAACATAATATAATTGATATTATAATAAAAAAAATCAGTTAAGGGAAATGAACTGGCCCAATTTTGTGGTCTATCCTATAGACCGTCTCTTGTGAGATTTTGTGATAACTAATATAATTTCTTAAGGCAACTATTTTTTAAAAAAATTTCTTCCAAGAGATTCATACAATAGTTTTCCATATTTTCACTTCCTCCAAACTTTCTAAGTCCCAATATAATTTTTGTTCCATTCAAAGACAAAACCCATAGATTATTAACTTGTTTGAATTAATTTAGAATTACTATTATGTTAATGTATGGGTCATTTAACAATATTTTTGCAACTGATTCGATAATTATTTAATATTTTTGTCAATAAATCTGCCATTTGAGTATTTGACTATAGACTTTTATCGTATGTTTTTCGACCTTATGTTTTTTTTCTAATACATCAATTACTTAGTGCAGGCTTTAATTGGGGGTTTTCTGACTGCGCTCATCTCTTTTTACTTTCTCATTAGAGGAACGGGTATGATTTGTCCGCATCCTTCAGGAAAATAAAACCCACCCAAATCCTACCATATGCGTGATACTGAAAGTGTATTTTACCTTTACGTTTATCAATTATTTAATGCCTCCATATTGAAATTTCTAACATGTTCCAATTTTTAGATTAAATTATAGTTGAGATACTTTGAACTACACAAGTAAAAAGGTGTTGCAAATTTGTTATGTTAAATTAAAAAAGTATATCGAGGTAGTTCCAGCTGCCGCTAATTACGACAACAATACTAGAGAATAATGTAGTAAAATTATATATTAATGAAGGGTCAACTATGTGCATCACGAATTTAGACAACTTTTATTTTAAGTTGTAACAACAAAAATGAGGATTTGAAATTCCTATCTTCAATTGCAATCTATAAAAACAGCTTTAACACGAATTATCTTTTGCTAAGAGGCCGACAAACAGTGATTCTTATTCTAATTCTAATTCTATTTTTCCTTCTTTTCAAGTTGCTTATAGATGCTTTTTATTTTGGAAAAATTACCCAGAATAATATGACCTTTCACTGATTTCCCAAGAATAATACGAACTTTCAACTAACCACCAATAATACGAACTTTGACATGCATTTTTCGCTGGCATACATGACTTGTTTATAATCAGTAGTACAGTTCTTTTTTTGACTGTTGCTCTGCAGGTTTCATCTCGTATTATTGGTGGTTAATTGAAAGTTCGTACTACCGGTTGAAACCTGTTGAGCAACGGTCAAAAAAAGACCTGTACTACCGGTTATAAACAGGTCATGTATGCCAGCGGAAAATACATGTCAAAGTTCGTATTATTGGTGGTTAATTGAAAGTTCGTATTATTCTTGGAAAATCAGTAAAAGGTCGTATTATTCTTGGTAATTTTTCCTTTTATTTTTAACAAATTTATTTTCTTCTCTCTATTTAAATTGAAATGAATGAATTAACCCTTACGAATCGAGAACCTGACTCGGAAGTGGAGTAGTTATAGACGTCAATTTGTGTACTATCTAGACTATTGATAGCCTACGTCACTTATGTTTACATGTACTTGTTAGCAAACTAATTTAACCAAAAGCTTTAAATTGATAGTTGAGGTCTAAGGATATTTTATATACTTTAAATAAGCCCACTCGCAAGAGAACCCTTTAGTCTAAAACTCTAGATGCAACATAGGCCCTTCTCATACCTGGTGCGAAATATTCCATTGTAATACGAGGCCGATGCTTGAGATTCAAACATATGAACTTTTGTTAAGTCGGCTTCTGATACCAGGTAAAGGATCAAAAGCAATTCAAACAAAAGGTTAAGCTGATTGTTGAGGCCACATGATATATTATACTCCCTTAATTTCATTGACTTTGTCTTATTTCATCTGAGCACGTTTGCCAAGACATATCTTGAAATCTTAATAATTATAATGGTGCATAAATAAAAGCTATAAAAGTTGATATTAATAATTCTTGTATTAAAACGAATCAAACAAGATAAGATCTCACTTGACTATGTGTTCATTTATACATTAAGAATGGAATACAAATTAAGAGTAAACCGTGAACAGTATTAATAAACCAAATGGAATAAAGTCACTAAAACAAAGGTAGTACACTCTAACAGTCCTCATTTTATTTATTTGTTTGTTTACTGTTTATTATCATGTATAGTTAAGATATTTATTCTACCTCTCTATTCTAATGGGTCGGTTTGGTTTAGTAGGTCTTTTTTATCCCTAATAATTTTTTGGGAAATTCCACGTGGTAATCCTGAGGTTTTGGTAACCAAAACTTTAAAAAAAAAAAATCCACATGGTAACCCTGAGGTTTACCTAATTATTTCACCATGAACCTTTTGCACATAAAACGTTAGCAAAACATTAACAAGAATTAATTTCGAAGCTTTATGACTATTGTACACCTATCTATGCCACTCACCATTTCAAATTGCATCAGTTTCAACCTTTTCCCCCAAATTATAAACTCAAACTCTACTGTCTTTGGATTTGGGAGAAAAGATATGATTTGGATGAAAGATGGTAGAGTTTGGGTTTATATTTTGGGAAAAAAGGTTGGAATTAATGACATTTAGAATTATGAGTAGCATAAATTAGCGTACAATAGTCATAAAGCTTCAAAATTAACGTTTTCTAACGTTTTTATGTGCAAAAAGGTCACGATGTAACAATTACATAAACTGTTAGGATATGTTATATACTCTAACAGTATAACCTTTTAAGGACTCTGTAATCCAAAGTGGAACAAAAAAATGTTCACTTAGGGTATGTTTGTATTGGATCTAAATATTTAAGAGATAAAAAAGTCAAAGTAAGAAAACAAAGTACTTATATGAGAAATTAGTGAGATTTGATTGTTGTAGAGGTAGGAGAATGTATGCAAAGTAATGAAAAATGAAGTAAGCCCTCAATTTTATGGGATAAATATTTGCCCTAAGGGATGGTGGGAGAATATATTACCTCCATGTATAATAGAGGATATTATCTTCTTTTTATATCATTATTTTTATTTCATGCTCATTTACCTTTTTTACCACTATCTCAACTACTTCAAATTCATTCTATTTGCTTTTATTTCATTAGTTTGACTTTATTTCTTCTTTAAATATTTACATCCAATTCAAGCATGCCTTAGGAAATGTAAAACAAAAAATAACATAGACAATTATAAAGTATATTTGCCATTTTCATAAATTATAGTTATAATAATAATATGTTTGAATATGGATTTTCTGTTATTAGTCATAATAGATAGCTTAATGCTTATGGGTCTATCGTCTAGATGTTGATTGTGAAATAACTTATGATTTGTGGGAAATTCACATCACTCATTCATATTTATGAGTAAACACTAGTTTTACATCACTCTAGTTAGACAATAAAGGTTAATCCTATGCAGTGGCGGACCTAGGAATTGAACTATGGGGTTGCATAACTTAATTAAACTTTTTTTATCATTAAATGCTATATATATCACTCGTAAAATGATAAAGTAATATAAAATGTATTTTTCAAACGGAGGAGCTACTTTTATTTTCTTAATTTCCACTTATCAAAATAATACCCTGTTTTTCTCATTGTTGTTGCTATTTTAACTATTATTATATAACCACATTTATAGAACTTTGATCAATATCATCTTAAAACTATTATTCAGTCATAAAAACATAAGAAAAAATTATTTAGAATAATCCAGCTTATTCAACGATTTTCCTATTTAATTTCACCTATTGATTAACCATGAATAATCCCAACTTTATGGGTATTTGCCTAGAATAAACTTGAGTAACCCGATGACTTGTTATAGTAGGTAATACATAAAAAAGTAAACTGAAAATTGATTTTAAATGAGAGAAAATTTTTTAAAATTTACATTAAAAAATCTTAATAATAAAAATAAATCATAAATATTTTTTGAACATTTTTTAACATGTTTTTCGACATTTTATCTTAATTTAATTTTTTTTTTAAAAAATAAAACTTGTTATAGAAGTCATCTGGTTACCAAATTTACTCAAGGAAAATATCCCTTGAATTTAGGATTACCTATGGTTAATCAATAGGTGAAATTATTGCAGGAAAATTAAAAATAAATTGAATTATTCTAATTAATTTTTACAAAACATAAAATAAATTAAAGTATCATTAGTTAATATTGACTACATAGTATTTTCATAAAATTGGCAACTTATAAAAAAAAACTTAATTTCATAAATTCAGTATCAAATATAATTAAGTATCACAAAGTTGATCATGAAAGTCAAAATAACAAAAGCAAAAAGAAATGAGAGGGAGTAACACAATAACACACAAACATACAATTTAATTCTCACAACATTCAATATTTTAATAAAAATTTAAATTGAAAACCATAAAATTCTACCCAAATTATAAACTAATTCAATTAAAAACTCCAGTATACACCTAAACAAATTTATAGAAAATTTGGATAAAATTATTTTTTTTTTTTGAAAGGATCCTTGGACATTGGTCATAACTTCAAATTTGGGCTTTCCGTTTTAATGATTATTTTTCTTTTAATAAATAATTTTCTATACTTAAACAATACCCAAGGAAGTTTATCAATAGACATGATATACCGCAGCGGCATGCTCACGACATTTAATTGTGTAGGTTGAGAGTTCAATCCCTACTAA